>JANTQE010000019.1:0-245840 GCA_032988195.1 Arachnomyces sp. PD_36 | reverse complement strand
TATTTTTTCTTTCTCATTTATGTGATTTGGGGGGGGGGGGGGGGGGGGGGGGGGGGGGGCTGTTGGGGGGGGGGGGGGGGGGGGGGGGGAGGGTAGGTATATATAATGAGTGGGTAGAATGCTTGTCTACCTTGGGGGGTTCCTTCTCACCGTCGTCTTCGTGTATGTAGACAGGTGAAGAAGTGTCAAAGAGGAGGGTCAAAAGAAGGTCAAGGTCGAGGAAGGGGGGAGGTAGAAGAAGGAAGACGCAAGAGGTGGACGAGTGGGATTAGTTAAATGAATATATGGAGGAGGATTGGGTATGGAAGGAAAGCTGGGATTGTTTTTCCTTTATTTTAACTTGCTGGCCCTACAGGGCGGAAGCCAAAGATGCCATGGATCACCTCTGTCGTCTCTGGTCATGGTCCACCGAGTCCATGTCATTGAAGGCTTGGATGTATCTTTTTGTGTGTGTCTTTCCCTTTTCCCTTTTCGTTGCTGTTGTGACTATTTTTTTCTGGTGGTTTTTCGTCTTTCTGCAAGCACGGAGAACTGGAACCACTATGGGGCTTCTGCTCCGAGATGGCCATCGGAATACAAATACCCGTACAGAACATACAGTACCTCGTATATCGTGGAAAAAGAAAGCAAAATGCGCAGCAAGAAAGATGAAAGACAAGCAGAGGAACCAGGGTCACCGTCAAATCACCATGCAGAACCACCACGGCTCTGATACCACCATCTCACAGTTACCCATGGTTTTGGTTCTGTGTATTTTTTCACTTCTTCGGGTAAGGTGGAAAGACAAGGGTCAGGCCTTAATTAGTACGAACCATGCTGGGGTTAGTGCACTAGTCTACTTTTGGCTCGTTCTCCACACACACAGAAACTCCAGCCCACCCACCCACACCCACACACACCCACACACACTCTCCGTCATCGTCAAGTCAGTCAGCATCGTCATCGCCCTACGAAAGTTTAAAAGGCAAAAAAAAAAAGAAAGGAAAAAAACACAGCGGAAAAAGGAAAAGGGGGGTTCCTGCATTCAATACTGATACCATACCACCAGATGTACGGTCATGACACTGTCAAGGAAGAACATGCTTAATGACGTGACAGTCTGTCGGCATCGATTTTCCTCGACGAAGAAACGCATCTCAGTCTCAGAGAAACGAGTCCAGCATGTCAGATATGCCAGACCGTTGTTCGGACGGGGGACGTATACATATTTCCCTATCTCCAAACTCCGGAGCCCAGACTCCCCTGCTGACAGGTTAATTACTTTCTGTGTGACCTGCCAATATAGGTGTTTGGAGCCTCAAATCGCTTATCATGCTTTTCCCCTTCTCGGCTAGTCCGGGGATGTATCAACTTCTCAGAGAACAGGAGGTTTCATCGAGGCATTCCTCTGTCTTGGATCTGATAAATATCTCTACGGGAATCCTTTCTCTCAATGCTGGCAGTGTCACAGCCAATCCATCTCTCATACCCAATCTGATACCTGTTCAAAACCCCCGTGCAAAGATAAGCAGAAGCGCAAGACACGACCTGGACCCTTTACGTCCATCGCATCGATTGGCTCTCGTTCCTCTTCCACCAAATTGAACTGGAACGTGCTTCGGTCCCAATCGAGAAGCTCAGATCGACGGACGACCACCCCCAGAAGAAGTTTAGCCCGGGAAAGGAGAGTAAGATGGTCAAATCAAACTCGTTCTTCGAGTCTTCCAGTCAGAACTCTCATCGGCCTGGCTCCCGTCCATGACAAGTACCACGATGTAGCGTTAGCGCTGCCGTTTGGTGTGGGTTGTCATTAAACTACTTGTCAGCAACGAGGGGGGTCCAGCTGTGTTGGTCAAAGTCTGTCTGCATCGTCTCCCCTTTTTCTCCTTTCAGGGTGAGTAATCTTATCCTCAATTATTATTATCTTCAATTTATTAATGTCATATAAAAAGTACCGTTTGTCATGAATAGAACATAAGAATTACCAATACCCGCCATGACCAGAAACCTTGGGTACAAAAATACACACTTTGCACATCAGATTAGCGTACCCAGCAAGGCTGAGTCTTTGCAGGAAAGACTCGAACCACGGTGGTGTTGAGGAATCACTTTACTGGTACTGTCACGCAGGGCACACATCTCAAGTCGCCAAAATTAACTTCAATTCTTCTCACACCACTCACAGCATCGTGTATTGTCACGATATCTGCACGGTCAATACCAATCACTGTTTCCCTTCCCCTTCTCTGTCGGTGAAGATGGAAGCCCAAGAAGCCCACCCAAGCGCTTTAGCGTCCATAGTGGAACCCCTGCCCTTGGCCCAAAGCCACACTCAAAAAAGAACCTCGCCAATCACACCTCCCCGCACCCCTGCAATGCAACCGTTCCACAGCAATCATTCGCTCGCTTCGTATCGAGCCCAAGGATCTCCATCTTACCCATGTTACCCTGCTAAGGCGCAGCCGGTCCCGACGGGGGAAGGAAACTCTCATGTTCCTATTTTTACACCGCTCTCCCACCAGAAGAGAAACCTTGTTGACAATTACAGTAACTTAACTCTAAATTATGTCAGTATCTTCAATGCTTCTCTGTCGCCAACTTAGTTCAAGTTCATCGGCAAAAGTCAATTATTTTGGCGACGTGTTTGACGTCGATGGTGATGGCTCTGATCAGTGATGGAGAGGTCTTTGCGCCTCTCCGGCTTCGCTTGGCATGAAATGCCGAAATGCCCGAGAGAATGTCAAGAATATGTCAGCAACGCAATAACGACATAATCAATGATCGACGGCGCCAATTAAGCCATCATCTCTTCGCGACGTTGAAACCCCTTCCGAACTGCGTCTTTCATTCCGTCCCATCACGCACAACGGAATTATCTTGCTTCTATCATATCGCTTACCAAAACACGCAGCACACCCTTCCCTCCGCCGTCAAGGTTTTCCCACCTTAATTTCTCCGCTGACACTCCCTTCCCCTTCTTCAGAAATTATCTGTCCTCCACGCGAGGTTCATCCATGCCCTGGGGAAACACCACCCCGTCCCCCCGGTTCCCCACGTTTGATTACACAAAACCGACACGGCGACACCCCCCCCATTTTCCCCGATGGTCGGAAATAAGAAACACGATATCCGACCATCCTCTTGATCTTTGGGACGGAGTTTGCGAAACCACAGGATAAAAAGATGATAATACCGAGATACGGAAAATTACGACATCGGTAGCCATGTTAAAACTTAACAGGCACGGTCTTTCGGCATCGATTTGCTCCTTTTCTCTTCTTATTAAGCATGGCAAGAATCTCAAACTCCGATTCAACCGTCGGATGAAAGAGTAAGCCCGTGTGCGCGTCCACGCCCTATGCCTTCCACATGGCATCCCACCCTCTTCACTATCTCATATCTTTTCCCCTGTCCGTCGGTACCGGTCCTGCTTTCAAAGCAATATCAATTATCAATTCCGCTCTGATTAATAATAACATTTCCCCTTGAAAGCGCACTCGCACCTTAGTAATAATTAATACAAAAAAATTACCATAACCCCGTACGATACGATACATACGTCAAAAACCCAAAACCCAAGATCTTGGCTTTCGACCCGTCGATACACTAACATCATACTAGTGAACTCAACCCACAGAAAGAACCACGTTCCTTTCCCGCCCGGAAGTGTTCCCTCCGCTTCGATGATGGCAGGAAAAGGAAGTGGATTTGCGGTGTCCTGTGGCTCATGACATGTCATGTGGCTGTGTTTTTGCTTTTCGTCACTTTCCTTCAAAACAAGTGAATACGAAGGAGATAATAACATGGTTCTGGTTACATAAACACAGCCACTTCGGCTCCACCTCTCCCTTGGGATGAGTTGCAGGGAAGTTCTTCGCGACGACAAGAAAGGCGGACATTTGGACCTGGTGAATGTGGGCCGAAAGATCCCGAGTGTGCCGAGATCTTTCTTCCGCACAGACAAAACTCTTCAAACTTCCACGGAGTCCTTTTCCATATCGTCATTGAAATCTGCCTCACAATCACCTGCTCTCCCCACACAACATCTTCACGAGATCTTAATTGCATCATATTATATCTTAGTTCCACACGCAGAGTATTGAGCTCCGAGACTTTCCGGGAATCTATACCCGTATCTATGCGATGATATCAACGAAAACCACGGTTTACCCGCGGAAATCTTCAATTCCCCAGACGTAGAAATCGGGTCCCTCGTGAGACCGAGATATCGTCAACCTTGGTTCCTGGTGTGGGTATCGATCGGAATTGGGTTTCGCTCGTCACGAGGAGGAAGAGGGGCGTGTGATAATCAGTGGAGCGGGAAAAGAAAGAAAGTTTTGGTTCCAAATCTCATAACTTAACTTTGATATGTGGGAATTGAGGGATGAGATGTTTATTTTTAAAAGACGGAACTGGCGAACTACATGTCCAATTCCCTCTCGTCGGAGACGATGGAGTGCGTCCAGCGAGCATTTCCATCACACAACATCTCCCGTACCTTCACCCCCGCCCCTCACTCACTCATCTGAGACACACAAAAGCTTCACTTAAATTCTCATTCTCCTCATTTCCGTACAACCAACATTTGTTAGTCAATGATTACTCTTCGCAGATGAAACCATCGAAAAGCCAAGTTTCTATTTGATACTTTTCCCTATCTATACATAACAAGCCAACAGCAGAGCCTCGAAAATGAAACCTACAAAGAGGGATATGTTTCGTATGCTGAGGGGTCACATGGAAGCAAAGGAGGCGGAAGGTTTTGTTCAACGTTAAAGAGTTATATTTGAGTTCTCGGAGTTATTAGTAGGATCGACGGAGGGGTGGGTTTTAGTTTCCCAAACATTCTATGATGCCGCTCCATACGCTGAGTTGCGTGTAGAGTTTAAAAAAATATATATATAACCTTTGTTGCGTCGGAGAGGTCCCGTTAATGCCAAGCTCGCTCGTTCGGGAGTTGTCATTTCCGTGAAGAACGATGGAACCAACTTCCTCGCAGGAGAGTGCTAGAGGAAACAGTCAAGTATGGAAACACTATTAATGCACCCAATCTGGTATGGGGCAGTGGTCTAGTCTTGCTCAACTTTAAAGGTGAGTATCTCTTTCTGCAAAAAGACCTAACGATACCGTCAAGTGCTCCGTAAAAATTGAATATCATCGAGGATTAATTATCATTTTTATCGTGTAACGTTATTGATAACAATACCAAAGAGATACCTAGGTTCATCGAGACCTCGAGAATTAACAAAGTCGCCACCAGCCCTATGCCAGCCATATGGGAGTCGAGAACCGGAGGATTACCACAGCCGCCTGGCCTGATAGGGCACCCGCCCTTCCACCGTGTTGGTGTATTTTAGTGGGCCTTTCTGAGTTGTCCAATGTCAATTGCCGACTCCTCTTGGCTTTGGGAAAGGGGGATTGAGTCGAAGAGGTGACCCCATCCAGATGAGTGTACGTTGCCGTTCGCTGGGTACATAGGTAGGTATCTCCCAAAGGATTACGGGGGTACCGTCTCAAACGATAATACCAATACGAAATCCGACCGTCCACTATCTACATAGCCCGGTGGCACGTATGGAGGGGGGAATTGGTATGTACGACCAACAGCGCACCAGATTCCCTACCATTTCCATGCTTCCGGTAACGTGTACAACCGCCCTGCCTAGCCTGTCCCCGCCCCCTCCCGCCCCCGCACAAGCTGTTGCGTCCCAAGCAAGATATGTAGAACCACATTGTACCATGTGAAAAAGGACATAGATTAGGAGTCCGGAGCTTGACCGCTTATCCTTTTTTCATTTTTGCTTTCGAGTTTTGATGTATATCTTGCGAGGTAGGGTAGGGGATGCACAGAGAAATGGAAAGAGGAAGGGTTCGGAGCATAATCTCACCGTCGGTTGGAAAGTTGCTTTTGCTTGTTTTGATTTTTCCAACCCCCTGTGATTATTGAGAAAGATATGACAGATTCGAGTTTGACGTTCGCATGTTTGCAAGGGTCGGTCAGCACGGGGATCCAGGGGGTTCTCGAGCTTGAGAAGATATTCATTGACATCAAGAACAACGAAAACAAACCTCTTTGCTTCAGGGGTGGGCGAGCGAGGGGAAGAGCTTGCATCCCAGGAGCCTCAGACAGAGCAAGAGCCCTCAGTATCCAATTTCCAAACAGTCGTACAAGAAAAAGACCATAGCCCAATCAAGTTCCAGAACAGCAACTTCCACTCTGGTCTCTGTAACATGGATCTCCCATGAAACTTCTCATCTCATCCCATCCCACTGGACTGGGTTCCCGGGAAAGGGAAGAGAAGGGGGAAGATTGATCAATAATCATGATAAATTATTTCATCTGCAGCCTTACAGCGCTGAATAATGAACCCTCCATGAACCATCCACTTCAAACCGAGTCATGGGACCGAATAAGGGTAAAAAATTTCGAAAACGGGAAGCCCAATGGAGCTACGGGCATTGATCAGGACATGGGTGGGTGGACAGATGGCAGGTGTCAATATGCCTGCAGAGCTGCAGTGCGGGACCCCCTTTCATTTTTGCTCCTGTGCATCCTCGCTTAGGACGGTACTCTCTGGTTTTTCCCTGTCCTTTTGCTGCTTTTCATTTCGTTTGTTGTTGCGCTTGGCTTGCATTGAGGCTCTGCTCTTGCCTTGCAACATGTTGAATAGGGGGAAAGAAGACAGAATGAGATGATCCAATGCAAGTGAACTTCGAATCTGCTGAAGGAAGACGATGGGTGTTGGGCCTTGGTTGGGATTGTACATGAAACAGGAAATGAAGCTCGAGGAAGATTGTCAGTCAGTGAATGAGTTGTGGTTGATGTTGGTAAGCTTCACACTTTGGGAGCAACCCGTTTCATGTAAGGCACGTGATAGAGATTTAATTTTTGGGACAATCGAAAAGGATAAGGACAACAACCTCCAACGTTCCTGTGGCGAAGGGGCTCGGCCTCTAGTCTGAATCGAAAATACGGGGAACTAACCTGGTCTGGTCGGCGAGAGCGACTGATAATAACCACTACATATATCGGATTGAGACATCAACGACTATCCGAAAGGGCTGTAAGCAGCATAGGGAAAGGCTGGTGCGGACATGCCTCTTCGCTCGATGAAAGTTCTCACATCCAGAATCCGGGCTGTCCTGCGCCTTGTTACGAGCCGAGCCGCAATGGAAACTGCTACTTCATGTTACTGTTTCTTCCTTCTATCTTTTCTTAGTCCCCATTGTTGTTCAATGTTGCTGTCTGTACGATGAAGGACAGCAGGACGCTTCTTGCTTTTTGACTGTAATCCACGGAGCTGCCGGAGCTGTGGAAATCAATTAGAGAGTATGCACTCCTCGTTTTCTTCCCGCCTTCTGTTCTTCAAGTCAGGGGTTCGTCCCGCCACCTTTGTTTTTGATAGATATTATGCTGTAGCATGTCGATGGTAGCAAGAAGTAGCAGTCGCTAAATCCCCATACATGCATGCACACCCGGTACCTTCACGGAGAGTAAAGTTTCTAGAAAAGAGTACGAGTACAACCAACAGAAGTCGGCAATACAACTCTGTGCAATATTCGCTTGCGGAAAGGTTAAAGGGCACGGCTCTGTCCATGGGTAGTTTCGGGGGCTACACCAAGCAAAACCAACAATTAATCCAACAACTATACTGCCTCCCAACAACCTCCGTCGAGGTAGAAGAAACAGATCTAACATATCCCCATTCGGTACCATCTCCGGCCGATTAAATCTGCCTGGCTTTCATATCCCATCCCACCAACCTCTCCCTCCCCCCTCGCACGGTCGATGGCGTTCGGGGATAACACGAATCGCAGACCTCTGCCCTTTCCCTGTTCCCTGTTCATTCTGTTTCGTCCGTAAAAATGCTTCCTATCTCCAGAGGTTTATTTGTCAAAGGTATACCTTGTAGGGGGTCGCAATATCGACATCGACATCGACGTCGACGTCGATTGCCGTAACTCGGATGAACCCTGTCTGTCTGTTGTCTCTTGAAGTCGTTGTTGGTAAGGGATTGGATGTCATGTCTTGTCGATGTAAGCCACGTGCAGAGGTCATCTTTTTATTATTAATGATTGTTAATTTGAGTCATTATTCTCAAGTTGGGCAAACTTATATGCAGGAGTCTGTATTTGGTTATGTGGGCTTTGCCAAAATTTGGCAAAGAAAAGAAGGCTCAAGGAAAACGAGGGAAACGAAAGAAACGAGGATAAGTATTACGAGAAGCAGATAAAATACTAACATTTCAAAGGCGGAAAGTAAAAGAAAAGAAAAATACAGTCTTGAATTAACTCAAACACCGAGATCGAGGGGAGAGTTAAAGAGAGTAGTATCTCAAGGTCACTATTGTATACACCTCTCTTTTTCGTGATAACTTCATATATTGAAGACAGAATGTATGTAGAAGAAGCGGTGTAGCAGAAGAAGCCCATTATTTCTAAGTCATGGGACGGGATTCATTTGTCCTGTAGTACCCATAACCCAGCATTTTGCAGTGGGACTTTAAAGTAACATGTTTTAATCTGTGCTTGCTGATTGATAAACGAGGGGAGATTGCGTTGCCGACACGGCTGGGGGGGAACGGCTCATGGCCCATAGGGCTGTAGGGATTCACCCACAACAATTCAGAATCGAACTGGGTAACCGTGATTCCACTAGGCTGATCCTGGAAACTGCACGTATCCACGTAAAAGGAAGATGCAGTAGAAAGGTGGCTTGTATGATATGTAATGCAATGCAGTTATGTATGCCCAGTATTTCGAATATGGAAATTGGCAGAAATTCGTGCATATTTCCAAGGTAAGAGAAATCCCGTAAAGTGCGTTCCAGAACGTGAATAAGATGCTTGGCTGGAATGTTGACAAAGGAGTGGGAGGAAGGGGGAAGAGTGAGGGGGAGGGGTTCAGCCCTACGGCTTATTCGGTCGTGGAGAGTGGAGAACAGGCGATGGTCGCGGATATGAGCCGTCGATGGCCCGCATAATGCGCCAGAGAATGGTCGGATCCCCATATCCGTCGGTCATCCCGAGGCGATGAGAGAAATGTGGAAGATGAAGGGGATGAAGGGTGCCAAGTGGTATGGTACAAGGGACAAAGGGTTTACGGTGAGGGTCTTCGCGGTACGAAGTCGAAGAAATGGAAAATCACTTTGCCCATGTCAACTTCCCTTGACAATGATTCCACAACCCTGACGGAACTATCATGTACGTGTCTGTCCATGACGTCGAGCTAAGGCCTAGACTGGCGATCTTCTTTTCTTCGTCGACCGCTTCTTTCACTGCTGATTCTCGTATCCCACCAATCCCAGGCCTGGCTTTGGCGGGCGCCCACGTCCGTCAGAAGACGCGATTGTTTCCAGCGCGAGACTAGTTTAGCGACCGCATTTTGTGGGGGTTGAGATTTCGCCTTGTAGGGCTGAACAGGGGACAGAGGGGAAAAGGAGGAATATGCGGAACGAAAAATAGTCTGTATGCACCTACTAGATGCAATGTCAATCCTTATTTTCAGATACTCATTGCAGCGCTCTCTTTGGCCAAGGAATAGAATTGCGCTCCAGGTCTTGCTGCCGCTTAATAAATCTGCTGAATGTCGAATCTTCGACGCAAGTCTGCCCCTAATCAGGTGTTGCATCAGAGCTTGGCCGTCTACCGTAACCTGATAGGTTCAATAGTGGCTGTACATTTGCTATGGGGATTTTTGTCTATCAAATACATTTGGGAGGGGTTCTCAACCCAGGAGATACTGACCGTTCATCGGGCGACGATAATTGCTTCTCAGTCCTAGATTCAATGGTTTTAGGCGGTGATTGTTTGAAAACAGCCTGTAAAAGAAATGAGAAGAAAATTATCCCCTTCCTATTCCTTGCTTGCGAGGCACAATTATCCATTACCGATCGCTGGGTTTGGCGATCATAGTCCATCAATTGAGACAATCCCGGACTACTCGATCTGAGAGATGCTTGTGGCAATCTAACGTCCATCGTCACCAAGTAGGTAAAGCGCATCGTCTCTTCTGATACTTTCTGCTGCGATTCGAACGGCGCCTTGTCAACGCTCTCCTGACGTAGTAAGGCTCAACAGCCCTGCTCAACGGAGATCGGGGCGATGACCAACTCCGCGGACAAACTCCTGCTGCATGGTCAACCCAAGCGCCGGTAAACCCTGTGACTTTTATCCATGACGAAAACATGAAATTCCGGCTAGGTATGTGTATGTATCAGCGATCGCTTTTACAAAACGGGTTCAGTGTAAAACAATAACCCCCTTCGGCCCCTTGGAGCAGCTAATGGAATCTTTCCCCAAACGGGTTTGCTAGCTCCACGGAACGGCAGGGGACTGTGCGTTATCCCTCGTTTCATGGCCATCCCAAGATCCAGGAGCCGACTCAGCTGAGAAGTCCCACATGTGAACAAGCATTACCATGGTGCTAGGGAAGCGAAGCCTCGACATTGGATGATTCTGGCTGTGAGATTGGCCTTGCCTGAAATTTGAACCAACAGGGCGCAGGATGCTAGACACCACGGGAGCCAATGGGTTGCTCGTAGCGACTAAAAACAGTGCAGACCTATTTACGGGGACCGAGTTATCCCGTAACGGATAGGGCTGAGGGCGTTACATCCTTCAAAGCCCCTGAGAACCTAGTCGACAAAGGTGGGTAAGACCCCTATGTAACGGGCTCAAATTTGGAAACCAATGGCAGGACACGCACCAGTGACTGCAGATTTTGCCACGAATACTCCTTAGGGGATGCAGGCGAAACTAACCTCTGTTATCACGGAGTTGCGGTGTTGTTCTCCGACCTCCCTGCACTGGATGAGCCCATCCGCCCAGTTACATTGCGCCTCGCTCTTTCTTCGGGGGTGAAGAGGAGTAGCGCGATGCAAAGCGTCCAAATGTAAGTAATACAAACACAAAATCTGCTGGTGAGAAGCTAATCATTATTAAATTTGTCGGGAGCATCAAAGCAAAAGGCTCTTCAGCTACTTGGTTGGTTATCCCAACGGCTCTCGTGGTGTCTCAGCTGCTGATGCATCCCGACAGATAGAAGATTCACTGTTTAGCTTGAAGAATGCGCTTTTCTGATGTTTTCTGGCAAGTTGTATTGGCCCGGGTCGATGGTAGCATTGAGTTGATTCTGGTCGATCAAACAGGTTCTCTACCTCCTCGTCTTCATCGGTGAACAACGCACGGGGGGTTCAGACGATCTCCAAAACACCCTTTCCAGGGAAAGGGTACAGTAACTGAGACAAAAATCTCACACAGAGAGTACTTACCCGGAACAACACAAGTATTCGGATCAGCATCAGCTCTTCGTAATAGACTTTCTATCTCATGAGCACTGGACCTTGGTTGCTCTGGCCGCCTGAACAAAGAGCCCAGGCGCAACAGTATCGCAACACTTTTTCAGCTTCAAACGCACAACTAAACATTTTGCGGGTAATATGAGAGGGAAAGAAGAAAGAGTCTTCTGGTTGAATTTGTGTTCAAGGTCATAGGTCCTTGAGTGTATGCGGTGGATGAGAACTCATCTCTTGAAGCGCAAGGGGCGATTCAAAATCTCTGCTAAGGAGTAGGAACGAGTGATCCAGAAGGCTCCAGTAAAAACACTAAGGGGATCTATGGATACCTCAATCGTCTCAAACGTAAACCCCAACGATATCAGGCTCCTAGATCGCGACGTTGAAGTGGAACTGGAAGCTCGCGGTCGAGGTCTCTAATATCAATGATTAGTCATAACTCGTGATCCCCACAGCTTTGGTGTTGAACTCAATCCCTTCCTTCCCGCATCAGACCGTCAGTGAGAATGCCGCCAACGATACAAATCTAGAGCTTGAGAATAGCGGTGTCTAGAGCCATGCTACTAGGTTTGCCCGAAAGCCTTTCTGTGCTCGTCGCACGGAAGTTTGCGACCGCGAAAGAATCTGGAGCTCTTCTCTTTTCGCAAACCCAAGTCACCACTATCCGCGCTGCCAACATACCGGTAGGCATTGTTGTGCCCATGTCTTTCCACTAGCTAGCAGGACGTTAAGATCCATAACTAACGGTATCTATCATCAGTTCCAACTTCGCTACTGCCCTGCACTTGCGAAGAAACCGATAGTAAAGGCTCTCGACGAACGCCCCCCACCACCCAAACCGGATCCATTTCAAGATCCGTCTCCAGATCTACTTGTTGCTGAAATACCGCAACCAAGTCCGACTCATTTGTTGGTTTTGAACAAATTCCCCGTCATCCCAAACCATTTCATCCTGGCAACGAAGGCCTTCAAACCGCAGACAGGCTTTTTAGAAAAGGATGACCTGATGGTTAGTTTCTCGTGTCTGAAAGCGTGGGAGACGGAGGCAGCACAAAAAGATGGGAGCAAAAGGCTTTTTGCATTCTTCAACTCAGGCGAGCATAGTGGCGCGAGCCAGCCTCACCGACATCTTCAATTCCTACCGGTAGAAGACATGATGCAGGAAGCCGATCCTCAAAGCTGGAGACCTTTAATTGATGAACTCCCGTCGGCATCTGTCACTGGTAACGCTGATTACGAGAGTCTACCTGGTCTACCGATCTCACACTTCTATATGTCCTTGCCACCGGATCCATCCCCGGAAAAATTACATGAGATTTATCTCTCCTTATACGAAGCATCCGCAAAAGTGGTCGGTAACTTCACAGGCACCAGACGGAATAATGTAGAATCAGAGACACGGTTCACTGGTGGCCCGACGTCCATAAGCTACAATCTTGCGATGACTACATCTACAATGATGATATGTCCTCGACGGAGCGAATGCGCGATGCTGTCATTAAACCCAGAAACTAGAACCGATACCACTGACTCAGGATTAGTGTCTATCAACGGGACCATTTTAGCCGGGACCTTGATGGTGAAGGCAGAAGCGGAATGGAACGAACTTAGGGACTCAAGTATAGGACTCGATAATATCCTAAAATCCGTTGGCTTCCCCACCCAGGCAGGTTAAAGAGACAACGTCCTATTATGAATGTATGAGATACTCGACTTTCCACCACGTCGGTGAACGGACACCAATATTATTTAACCCTCTATGATATATATGATTAAGAGATTATGATATACACTCCCTAGAATTGGGATTTCGGACTGGTTCCTCAAGCTCAAGGTTATGCTAGACCGTTACTAGCTTGCAATTCCTCCCATTTCTTTTTGCAGGTCGCGTTCCCGAAATGATATGAACCTCCATTCTTCCAGATGTATTCCCCAACCAGCTTCCAAGGTATTCTTGGACATCTGGTTTCTGAATCTGAAAGCGCTTCTGGCTGACGGGGACCATACCCTGCTCGCGTTGCCTCTATCGACTGGGTGTATTTCTCGACTGCCTCACACAGTAGCTGCATCTATACATGATTTGCGGTTAGTAGGTGGAAGTCATGACGGGCTAAGAGTGGGGGAACTCACATCTTTAGTCTTCCATTCGGGTTTTCTCACGCGGAGCTCTTTTTTCTTTGTTAAAGTTCGATATCTTCCACGGAGTGTCGATTCTGCCTCCGTAAAGTGGCCCCTTTCCTTGATCTCTTTGTAGGACATTCCTGCTCGTTTACTTCTGACTAAGAAGGCATCCTTGGTATTGCATCTCTGAGGCGCAGTTTTACCCCTTGTCCTTCTCTGACTGCGACGAGATTCCCCGTCCATCTGCGATGGCGTCTTCGCAGGTTTATCGGGTTGCATATACCCATCTTGTGTGCCGTCAAACACAAGCGTGGTGGGTGCCAGTGAGCTATCGGTTCCCTGTAAATCTTGCGGGAATTCTCTATTGTTTATTCTTGAGCATTCCAAGTCTTGGGGTGCAAGTGTAATGGGGTCTTGTGTGAAGCTGTTCGAAGCGAAGGAGGAGACAGGACTGCACTGGCTGTCGTACGGCGACGGAAAACGCGGACCATTCTCTATTGAATCCACTGATACATCTCTCGGCGTCATTAGGAAGTCTGTCATGCCATCGTTCGTTTCGTCGGCCCACGCTTGACTCCCGAAGAAAAGGCTCTCGTCTCCCCACCAGCATCCTTCCATCATTTTCAATGCGGCAGTGCTGTCCATGGTATTATTGATGACTGGTGGTCCGGAGCCTATCTCCATCGAACAGGCTGCTGGCCAGCCACATAGGTCCCTTGGTAACCCCCCGAAGGAATCCGATTCCATCCCAAGAGGGTGAATATCCGTCGCTAGATCGTCTGTCGTTGGTTCTTGCTTTGTGGGTGATGTGGATTGTCCTTGAACCTGCGGGGCGGAGTATGGTGCACCGACTTCGCTCTGTCCTGCATAGACTCCGTTTCCGATAAGAGGGTCCTTATCAATTGTCGATTTATGAGAACGGGTGGGGCAATCCCTTGCCCAGCTGGAGACCCCGGATGAGGCTATACAACTGAGGCTCCTGTTCAGGTCGTTGTTCTTCCCATTTACTTCCTGGGTCGCTGACCCGGAGGGGCCCCTCAATTCAGTGTGCTCCATCAACTGGTGAGATGTCGGATGATGGTTGGAATAAGGTAGCTTATAGTCACGCATGCTATCCATGATGCCGGACTTGATATTTGGTGAAGCAAGGCGGGCGGTTGTGCTGTTCTGCTGAGACGCCATCATCATGTCAAGCACCATACGCCTATAGAAGGTCTCCGGCCAACTCATAGAACTCGGGGCCCACGAACAAGCCATGGCGTTATCTGCACACCTTGAACCGGTAGAAGGCTACACCGCTATCACGACCAGCGACCGACCCCTCACTAATGATATTAGATGAAACCGATGCCGACCGTTGGTGGAGCGCAGTGAATGCGGCAGGAATGCTCCTGGGAAGCTGCATGTTTCACGAGTTAATCCTGGCACACTCACAGCTGGAAGAATCACCTTACCTTAGAAGCGGTGAAGAAGAATTCTTCAGCCCTAAATACCAAGGGAACTATACAGGCCCATGACCTGGTCCTGCAGGTTGTATAAGGCACGGATGTTGGAATGCGGGTACAATATCCCGACCCTGGTCTGCTTCTGTCTGGCGGTTGCTGATCGGCCATAATGGTGGTCTGTTAGCGGTGTGGTACTTAAATGTATTCCCCCCTTCCTTGTTGAGCAGTCTTTAACTCACAAAGCCCAGGTATCGATCTCGTTCTACTATATATTAGATGCCCAGATCAACGTTTGCTTTAAACCTCGTTTTCTCGACACCCTTGGGCTCAAGATCTAGGCGGCTTTCAGTCCGTCTGGGAAGCGGCAAACAATGGAGAAGATACTTGATGGAAGAGAATTCGAGTTCGACAAAGAATCCAGAGTCTTTTGTTTCATCTACGGTTCTAGATATATCTTTTTGAAAAACTTCTACGCTCTGTCTCAGGGGAACTCTTCGAACACTCAGTCATCGACCCCAATTATTTTCAACGCGCTTTTCGCGATCAGCAAAAGCCCATCCCTATAGTGGAATCGGGAAGGTCGTCACCCGCGGGTCTTGTTTGAGATGGACTCAGGGCCAGATTGGGGATGGATGTCTTTGATCTGACCACACGGGTCTCGTTAGAGTTCCTAGGCGTATATACATGAGATGATAAGTCACAATCAATCCTCTGCATACACATCGCCCGAACTCTACCGAGCATTGCCCTCACTTTGTGTAAGTATGGCCCATTTTCTTTAGGGATACCGAAATACTAATGTAGTTAACGGTACTCTTCAGGGTGCAGCATTGAGGGTTCTTCTTCTAGAATTCTACGGTTTCTTATGGAAGGTAGAAGTGGCGCATTCCTCGGGTAAATGCATGCCTTTCTGTTGGTCGTGTCGGCTACCGTCGAACCAAACTCTTCAGTGCGGACTGCAATTAATAACTTCCCCGGGTGGTCAGAGAGTGTGGTCAGATCCCTGGAGTCCCTTGGGTACCCAATAGCCCTTGCCACAGTGCCATCAATAAAACCTGCATGCTCTTCATGACCCCTGATCCGGATCCCCCCCGAACCCCGCCCATCGCCCCGCCCGTTTTCGAATACTATACGCAATTCTCAGGACTACGGGCGAACCGGCGAGGAGCAAAAAAAATTAAAGCATCCGGGCTAATTATATTCTCATCCTGGAAACTGCTTCTATTCTACTTAGTAGCGCAGTTCCGCAGCACCAATAGCCCCAGGTGGCAGTGCTGGTTGAGAGGCTTCTCTTCTCACTTTTCTCTACCCAAGGGGATTTGAAGCAAGAAGTCCGCTCAGAATCAGACCAATTTTGAGGGAAATCCCCCGCCGCGCGGAAGTGTGGCAAGCATATCCTTCAGGATGCTTAGTATTTCAGAAACGTCTAACGACGATCATCCATGTCTCATCCAATGAATTATCGGCTCTGGCGCCTGACATTCCAGTTGACGGGAGTGGCTTCCTACGTGTCACTCTACCTGCGGATGTTTTGTGGGCAAGCGCTGCGCCGCAGATCATCGATCGACTTTATCTCATATCCTGGTCGGACCATCCCCATCTTAGTATGGGGTACGTGGTGAGAAAGGCGTTCGCATGAGTGAAAATTCAATCCCGCTCTGAGCAAAAAACGAATAAAGGTGATGTATCACTGAGGAGCTGGCGAAGGCCACGGAGGAACCCATGCTCTTCTCGCTCGTCCCTCGATGGCCTTCCAGAATTTGGATGGTCTGGTCTAACTTCATTTCATATTCGAGTTTGATTGGCAATCCTTTAATCTTGGCTGGGATATGGTTGATTTTGCCTCTTTCCGTTGTTCCCTGTTGTCTTCAATTCCGGGTTAATCTTGCTACTTCCAACGCCACTCCCACGAGTTTGCGTTTAATCATGACCTTGAATCGATGCTGGTACGGTTCCACATGTTTGCCTTTTCTATCATGGAGACGTTCTCGCGGTGGAGGGTCGTCAGACACCCTATGCTAGTTGAGCCAACATTTGTTCCCTCTCTCTCAACTCAACAAGCCATAAAGAATACATATCATTTTCGAGCGTTGCGGCAGCCTTGTTGACAGATTTCACCCGTCCTCGATTCGATATCCAGTCTCCCGGTATCCTGATGAGCATCCGTGGCTCCAAACATATATAGCAATCCTCAAGAACTATATGCACAACAGCTCCCCGGTGCATGGCATACATACATGATAAGATGGCTGCAGGGTAGGAATGTAAGCAAAAGAATCAAAGAATCAACTTTTCACTCTTATTGAGGAGATTAAGAGCAAATAAACCCAAGTAAATTGACTGAAATTGGGGGGTTGGAACAAACAAGTTTGTAGAAGTTGTAGATATTACGGCGCAGCAGTTGTATCTGTATTATTGTGGGATGTGATTCATCGATATCTCCCAAAACTGCGTCAATAAAAATTCTAGACTCGAGAAAGGCGTTTAACTAATTGACTCTGTGTTCTCAATTTTCTCTAGAGCCTCAGTAGCCTTTCTCGTACGTTTTGGGTCAGTTAATTCCTAGAAAGGTGGGAGTGGAAGCTTGTTGCGTTGGATATATATAAAATGCCAAACAATCCAACCAACGATTTTTATTGCCCACGGAACTGCATGATCTGGCAGCTTATGCCTCCTGAACAATTGTTGAATATTCTCTGATTGCCCAATCGATCTCCTCCGTAAATCTACATTTTCAGCCTTACTTCCATCTTAATTCCAACTAGAAAGGAGCGTTCTGGACTCCTCATCTCACCCATAGTACGTTTATCCAACATAGTAGTATTAAATGGATATGGGATGTGATACCTTACTGCTGCTACATGACCTTCGGTTTATTAGGATATCAGGGGGATACAGGGCGGGAAAGTGGCTATAGCTATTAGAGGTACGCATATTGGAAGCTGGTAGTATTATATAGAACTGTTTTGTAGGAATGAAAGTAGTGTAGTTAAGAGTCTAGGACTGGATAGTATCGCGAGGGAATTGGGTGATGAAGTGAGATAGAGTGTATAACTGGTTGCTCCATGAGCTCTTTGGTACTATATAAGCACACCTTAGCTAAACAAGGAGAATATCGGGGCCCCGGCAAGGAACTCAAAATATGGGTATAAAAAGAAGAGAAGGTAAAACCCATCAACAGACCCGTGTCAGTGTGGTGTAGTGGTCACAAGCCGTTCTACATCACATGACATGGAGGTCGGCGACGGTTTGATCCGCCTGGGTGGGCTATACACACTAGGGTTCGAACCGCGCTCGGGTAGAATAAATCCCTGTGAGGGGGATTTTTCATAGCTTCGGACGGGGGCCTCTCGCCTCCCTTCGAGGTGAACTTTTTTGCAGGTAAGAAAAAAGACGTGAGAATAGTCATTTTTCCGTCAGTTTTTTGATATCAGACTCTAGATGAAGGAAGGGGATTGATTCGAACTCGGCCCTGTCGCCATATGCGTGCGTTATTTGGTTTTTGGGGAGGGCACAGATAACACCTTGATTAATCAAGGTTATCCCAATATCAGTAAGGGATAAGCAGGGTTCACAGGCCCCGAGCTGTTGGAGATGACTCTCCAGCTGTGAGACCTTATTGCAGCCCACCGTCACCTACCCGTAGGGTTGATTAATATTCGTGATACATGCGGTATATCATCCCAAAGGTGGCAGGCTGTTGCATTGTAGCATGGTATGATTTCCAGTTGAAGGAAGAACAGATCTTGAGCACAGATAGAAGGACTCTATCGGCTAACGCCCGTCGTCCATAGCAGTTACAAATTCAACTTGACAAAGAACGGAGAAGTGTATGTATATTGGCTATACTTGTTTCTAGGTTCGTAGAAACACAGAATTTGGGGCTTGAGGCCTATGTGATAAAAGGAATACTGAGAGCCAATGTCTAGACAGCAGTTATAAAACTATCCTTTCGCAGGATAGGAGAGTTTATGGGCTTGTGTCCCCAGAGCTCGATCCAAGAAGATCCCATTTGTTCCCAGCAATATCTAAAAATACCACAACTCTCCCATAAGCCTCGTCCCGAGGCTCAGATACGAACCGAACACCGCGGCCCCGAAGCTTATCATACTGCTTCTGAAAGTCGTCAACATGCCAGAAAAATCCTACGCGTCCGGCGAACTGCTTGCCGACAATGGCGCTCTGTTCGGGACCATCGGCACGAGCCAGCAGAATCCCGGTCTGTGGCCCACCGCCAGGTGGGCGGACTACGACCCAGCGCTTGGGGAGCCCGTCGTTGGTGAGTGATGGCTTGTCTTCGATCAGATCAAACCCCAGGTCGTCGATGAAAAAGGAGATGGCGGGGTCGTATTCGTGAACCATGAGCGCGACAAGTTGGAGGGATGACATGCTGAATGCTTTGTTAAGATCCTCATATGTCGAGCAGAAGATTTGGAACTCATAATACGGGCTTGAGAGCACGACGCCGATTTATGAGTGCAGGTGCGATGTTTGCTCAACATGGAGAGACGTGTTAGATGACTAATCGCACTGAGTACACGTGACGCGATGTCAACAATCAACGCGATCTCAACGTCAACTTCCCTCTGGCCCATCTCGTCGCCGACCGACATACATGCTACGACACTCACTCATGTCTTTAGCGAATATGAGAACCTGCTTTTCTCATAGCATATCTTGCTATAACTCTTAATAGATGGCATCTGTCTCTAATGACTTTGATTGCTTTAGATTCTGGCTGGTATTTCTCAAAACTTGAACTTGGTGCTGTTGACTGGAGGAGTTACAAGCTTACGAGTCTCTCCCATACCTAGCTAGCAGCCTCTTCTCTTCTCTATGAAAAGAGGAAGAATATCCCTTTCCTCGGGACATGTCTCAATTTTATGACTCTACTGCCTTGTGTGACATGCCCTATCTGCCTGTTCCCGCATCCCCCGCACCACCAAGGAGATACGAGAATGAAAGACTTCCTCTACACGAGACTTTTCGTCCCCACGAGAAGCATGCATGGCTGGGCACATGTGCGATTATCTGGTTTGTGTAATTGGGGCTCTTTTGCCCGTCTCTTATCCCGGGTTCTTCCCTTCTCATTCATGCGCCCGCTTCCTCTTTGGAGTTGGGGCGTCTGTGTCACTGGCTACCAGTGTTTTGTTTCCCTGCGTCCAAATTGCCTCCGTGAAGTTACATCTTTAGATGATTTCACATGGGATGGATGGTCAAGACTGTTTTCTAGAACTGGCTTCAACCTGAGCCTAATATTTTGATATCCCTCGATGGATAGCATGGGCATCCATTCTTAGAGGGAGCGGTAGGATACGTAGGAATGCGGGAAGAACATGTCTCTCCCGCCATGCCTCCGAGAGGTTGTATTCATCCTCGAAAAACTGTCATGCGATCAATTCCGCCGTGGCGAAAAAATCGTCAACCACAATTGATAATACCATGGAATAAGTGTTCCCTTCTTGGTCGCCGAGGTAACCGAGATTGATCAGCCGAGACGACGTATTATCGCGACGTCTCAGCTTCACCCACTCAGCCGTTGTGCTCTCACCCTCGTGTCAGTTCTATGCTTTCAAGCAGCTCCACGGAGAATATGCGAGGGAGATCGGAGAAGAACCAACCCATTGCCTTTCAATGGCTGCGCTGTAACATTCGCTAGC
Organism: Arachnomyces sp. PD_36; assembly: GCA_032988195.1. Taxonomy (NCBI): domain Eukaryota; kingdom Fungi; phylum Ascomycota; class Eurotiomycetes; order Onygenales; family Arachnomycetaceae; genus Arachnomyces; species Arachnomyces sp. PD_36. Next base: position 225,339 of record JANTQE010000019.1, on the reverse strand, counting down.
ACCAGTGACCAATATAGAGGAGGTGATACGTTTGATACTAATGGATGCAATATACCCACAGAGGTCTTAACATCTCGAGACTACGGTACTCATCACCGAAAAACTGGGAATTATATGTACCAAAAAGATACCCAGAGAGGCCCGGCGAGTTTCAAACCCCGATGTGCATAGATTTGCTGGATTAACAAGCAGAGGCTAACTGGTGATCGGCTTCGTTGTGCTGAACCCGACTGGAGATCAAGTGTAACAGGGCCCGCTTCTTGGGATTTATCACCTGGGAAACCTTCATATCGATGTCTTTCGAAGGTGCACTGAGGTCGACATGTTTTTGTAACTCGACACTAGCCCGGCTATTCTAATCTACCTATATTGTAGGCAAAAGAAAGTACTACCATGGACATTTCCTAGGTTCGTCATCCCGTCTATTGTGCGTTCAAACATTTCGTGCAGGTAGGCTTGCATTCACAACTAATTTTAGCTCTTCAGCTTCATCTGTGCCGCGACGGGAGCTCCCGTGGCCTGGCTTATTAGCTTGAGAGGCGCGGAATGTATTTTCTTTGCTTCTCTCGTGTGATGGGTGCCACTTTTGAGATACTCTATATTGTTGGATATTACCTCTAGCTTTCGGGCTCCGTCTCTTACTTTGCATCTTTAAAGTATACATCCTTTACCTGCCTTTAGAAACCAACACTAAGCGTATATTTTCGTTGTCTAGAAGGTGACAGCTTCGAAGTTAGGAGATGATGCCGTTGAGAATGTCTGCGAATGACATTCGTCCTGAAGGGCTCCACGATATCACATCCCACGTCAAAAGATGGGACGGAAACGCTCGAATCACCACTCATTGGGCTGGATTGCATAAAGTGAGCAAGAACTTCTAGCCTATGTTGTCTTTCCTATTGGCGGAAGGAGCGTATTGGAGATGTTCTCTGCCTCCGTGGCGCTTTCATCCCTCTTTTATTCGAAGATGAAGACTAACTATTCAAATATGATCTAGGATCCCGATCTCTGGTTTGACGATGGAGACTGTTTTATTCACCTATATGGCGCTGGCCAATCTCAGCGGGGCCCCTCATTTTGCCTTCAACTGGCGACGATCAAATCTAGATATTGCGGGCTCTCTATGGGCCAAATATTCGGTTCATCATCTCGGAATGACCCCAAGCGACATCGTCATCTAATCGTTCCGAGGCCTATAAAAGGCAGGAACGGGGCAAATAAACATCGCGAGATATACGATCTGTACCTTCCGGCACCGACATATAATGGAAAGGGCGAGATTTTTCGATACCATCTCGTCTCACGAAATTTATTCGCTTGGATGACCAATAAGCCAATCGCAGGAGCACACCTTGGACAAGCTCTAATCGATCTCCTAGAACGGTTGAACGGTTATCGCTCAAACGAGGAAGTGAACTTGCGTGATGTACTCAGATATATGAAGGATATGGGATACTTAGACTTCCGGAAATGTTCTGATCATGCTCTTGCTATACTACAGTTCTCCGAGCATTTCCAGATGGCTGATCTATGGGCGGATGCATTTGCTCATTGTATCGGGATGATGGAGATTCTCCGGGATAGTACGGAGTTTGAGGTAATTACACTATCTGAGGTTCCAAAAGCGCCCATGCTGACATGCCCAAAGCTAGTGAGCCGAGCATCCAAGCTGTTCATACATCGCGCTTTCCGCGAGTTGCGTCTCCGGCTAGAGCAAGCTGCAGATGACCTTGGCACATTTTTCCAAGACCGACTCTCTGGGACGTATCTTGGTCTTAGTGATGCTGCGCGCGATCACCTCGATAGGTTTAGATCGTTTCTTAACACCTTCTATCTCGGGAAATATGGGCGTTGGCCGCCTCCCGAGTTCGGCGGAGGTGGGGTGCTACATTTTCCAAAGGAGGCCTATCGCACTCTCTATTTCGACTTTCGGTGTCTATACGAGTATTTGGCTGACATGGAGTCTACGCCCTCTATGCAACATAACAAACTCGCTAGCGGTGGGCTTTGCGTTCTACAAAATGTTTCCGCTTTTGATAGACGAAACGGATACCAGACCCTTTTACATCCTCTCCCTCTTCTCCCGGAGAATACCACGCCCAATAATAGGGCAGACTCCGGTTGGGCTACCTCCTTGCGTCCATTTGGTCAGACGAGACACGTGCTGAGAACGGAGAGCGTTAGCCGGAGGAATAAACTCGCGACAGTCAGGGCCCTGGTTCTCGCTAGAAATAATCGGTTGGATTTGATGTCTACCGCGATAATTCAGGAGTATTCAAGGTTTGAGAAGGTGTGCACTCTGGGGTCGGCTGAGAAAGTTTCGGCAGCGGATGGTCGTAAAGTTCGGTGGCTACTTATATACACTGTCCTCCAGACGCTGGTGTCTGTCAATGAAGCACCGCGTGAAGTGACACAGAAAGAAGATGTTCCCTATCCCCTCTGCTGTCATATCCCAAACCTTCGACCTTGGAACGTCCAAGGGGATGGGCTTCGGCTGAAAAGGCCAAACATGCCCAGGGCAGAAATAGACGAGAATGGTATTTCGCCGGACGCAAAGTATCCTTATTATCTAAACACCCGACGTTCAGAATCATCCACGAACTTGGGCCCCCGAGAGGCCTGCTCTGCGCCTGGGGCGGGGGGTCTTCGACGACTGTTGACCAAGAGATCGCATTGCAAATCACGCATGAACCCTCGAGCTAAGGCATCAGTGGAAAGGAAGAATCCAGCGTTCTGCGAGATAATCGTTTATGGATACGGAAATGGTCTAAACCAAACGATCTCCGACGTGAAACCGCTTCTCCAGAGACACGAAACGCGTCGCAATCGTCCTCAAGTGGAAAGGTCGTACGAGCCACGCCTCATAATTAATAACCACACCCGCAAGTCTCCCGTCTCCTGCCCTTCCACCGCTTCGTCAGAGTACAGTAATTCCCCGGGTCTGTCTGATGATAGTAGCGGTCGAAACAGCACGACGACGATGGCAACTGTGACGACGGCGACTACAGCAGAAGAAATTTCGAACCGACCTATTTCGAGGATCACAATCAAGCATAATAGCTACACTTCTTTAATATCCAGTCCATACTCGAATTCGAGCGACTGCTCGAGCGTCCGTCGAAGGATAGAAGGAGACGGAACCGGTAAACGATCGGTCAATCAAGCTATTCGATGTCCCTCGTGACGGGAACATGGGGGCTACAAGGGGGAGAGAATGGGATGTGTGAAAAAGTTTTCTGATGGTGTTTTCGGAGAGAAGGGGTGGGATTTCTTCGAGTGGAAAGGCCTCTTGCAATTTTCTTTCCTGTCGTAGTTTTGGCTCTGGGGAGTTGGACTGGTCGTTTGAATTTTGCTTTCTTTGCCTGTCGCCTCTTCCTTTCCCTGTCTCCTGTAACCGACTAATTATTGGGTTGAAGGTGGTGCAACTGATAGTAAAGGCTTAGGGGCGGTCTGTTGTGCTAGGTGGGTCTCTTCTATTGAGCTCTTGTCAATCTGATTTGTTCCTTCTGGTCCCCGACTTCCGAGTGCTTTCAATAGGGCTGATCGTTTTGGGTGTCGATTCACGATCAGCAACTAAAAAGAACCGTCAACCCAACAGAATGGATTTGAAGGTCAATGATCTGAGGATGTGAGGTTCGACCACGGCTCGCGGTCCACTAGCCCCCAATCTGCTGAGCACCATCCTCATATGGATGCCAGCAATATCTTCAGCCTCATCCGTGGCTTTATTTTCGCTTCTCCTCAAAGTCCATCTTCTTTTTGGTACGTACACATATACTCAAATTTGAGACGATACAAATTCAGTTGAGCTCGAAGAGATTGTACTCTCTCCGCCAATCTTTACGCGCAGCCAAACCGTACGTATGCAGTCATCTTTTATTAATCGACAGGTCTGAATCATGATCAAAGCTCGAAAGTCCCCACGCAGATCGATCCGCCCGAACCAGCAACCCAGCATAGATCTACCAGACACGGATCGCATTGATTGCCTGGCGCACCCCAGGATCGCTCGAGACCAACGGGAAACAAAAGTATAACCATCCGAGACCCACTATGGGATTGATCATGCTCTCTGCCCAAGACGTGATAGAATGTCTTGGAAGCAGTGTCCGAGTTGCGGCTGCGATGAGCAGTTGCAGAGAAATACCCACTGGCTGAAGACAGTAGAATACACAGACATGGATGGAAGGGGCTAACTGCCGTGATGTGACGTATGAAGCCGAGAGGTGAATCCATCCAGTTAAGCAAAAACAAAACCAGATACGGAGCAAGGCCGATAACGAACTCGGAGAGAACCGGGGGATGACGGCTTTGGCCACGGAGAGAAGGCCTTCCTTGAGCAGGTCATGCCAAAAGCTCCCCCAAATGTCTGAGAACCCAGCTAGGCGTCAAAAGGCAATCAGAGCCACACCACACAGACGAAGACGTACCTTGAAGTCTGCCGGACAGAAGATAATTCACTGATCCGAAATATGGCGGCCAAGCCCAAATCTCACTTGAGAGGAAAGCCACTGCTATCAGCCCCGCCAATGCATGGATCCCGTCCATGAACATGAAGAGTGTGGTGGCGACAGACCACAGATCGAACAGAGCGGTCAATTGCTCGAGGGCGGGAAACCAGTCCCCACCTCTGCTCGCAATGAAATCGCGAATCTGAATCGAGACAGATCGATCTAGTGTTGTTGCGTGAATCAGGAGAGAATAAAGCCCAAGCCACAGCCAAGCAACAGCGACCCGTCGGAGCTGAAGAACAAGGAATGTCGATCGTTCGACCCCTGATGTCAGTGATCCTGCCCAAACGTCTTGCTGCTTGTCACTATGGAGAATCGGCGGGTGACGCGCTGTGTTCTTCGAAAAGTTCCACCCGACAGCCCGAAAATTAAACGTCAAATCCAGTGCCCAACAGAATCGGGCGTAACTGTGGCCTGTTGGGAAGGGCTCCCAGATGTAAACGTTCTCGTTCTTTCCCCCTTCCCGGAGGCGCCTGAGGAGCCGGATATCTTTCAACAGAAGTATATTTGCTGCCCAGATAACATACCATGATGATAGAAACCCAGTGATATAGTTGAGGAGAGGATTGGTGTACGGCGAATCCGAGAGAATGACTTGTGCTGAGGTGCTAAAAATGCAACCCCATAGCAGGAGGCGACGAACCAGTGAGGAACAGCACCCTTCAAGGAAATATAGCCCAGCCAGAAGAAGGGCTGGCGGGGCAATGGGAAGAAGATATTGAACCATTTTCGTGAAGACTGGAGTAGGGGAATGGTTCTGGGCTGAAGAGAAGACGTAAGGCTCAATGAGACGTTGCGTCTACTTTATCTTGACCTTTCTCTCCAGCATTCTTCGGGCATCGACATTCAGGGGGAGGGAAGCCAGTCGCTGAATCTCATGAGACTTCTCATTTTTGAGAAATCAAATTCAATCAGATCGGGATTTGCATTCTGCCTTAGAGACAAATTTTATGGATGTTTAGCAAGCCACGATTGACAAGAAGCGGTCGAGAAGGCGGGCCGTTTCTGGTGATCGTGGACGATTGAAGACCAAGGCACCCGCTCGTTCAAGAGATTCCCCACTCTAGTCACTGCCGGCGATGTCTACATATAACGGCCGTGGGAAACAACGAAATTGGGAGAGCAGGTCGACCACACCACAATAAGACTAAATATGGCTCCGTTGCTTGAACGGAGCTTTGTCTTGTCTTTACCATGGGGATGGATTTCTTCGGTTTCGGCTTTCATTTGTGTAAGTGGTGCCAAATGACCACCCTAGGCACATGAAATAATAGCTACCGACTCGGGATTTTACTGAAAGCTAATGTGCTCATATTAGTTCGTTAGCTATTATGTTTACTATGCGTATCTACACCCGTATGCCAAGTATCCGGGGCCTTTCCTCTCAAAGTTCACACACTTGAGATCTGGATATTATGCATGGAAGGGGGACATTCACCTCGATATATGGCGGTGCCATCAAAAATATGGTAAGTAATCCTTTAGGTTATTGAGAGAGCGCTACCACTTACATGACGTCTTTGAAAGGTCCAATTGTCCGTTATTCCTACAATTTCCTAATATTCGACAGTGCATCGACTGCAAAAGGTGTGTGCTCACATCATATGATATGGGTTAATAAATGGCTTACCTGATCCGTGTAGAGATATACTCAACCGGAGTAAATGTGACCAAGGCCTCAGAATACACGTCCGGTAAATTGACGCCAAACATGGTTACCCATGTTGACATCCGAGAGCATGCCAAGCGGCGCAAGCTCGCTGGCCCTCCCTTTTCTTTAACAAACGTCAAGCGGTTCGAGACTCGCCTGCAAGGATACGTTCAGAGATTCATGGACGCATTGCAACCAAGCAATATATCACCCATAAGCCCATCCTCTTGGGGTTCTCCAATTGATATGACTGACTGGTGCAGCTACTTCACGTTTGATGTTATGTCTGACTTCCTCTTTGGACTGAAGTATGACCTCTTGCATGATAGCCAACACCGCCACATAGTGCACGACATTGAGAATACGCATCAGAGGCTCTATGTTCTGATGCACTTCCGGGCGCTCTTCTTGGGGAGGCTAGACAAGAAACTGTTCCCACAAGCTGTGCGCAGCAGTAGGGGATATCTCGGATTTATTGATCGACTACTAAAAGACTACTCTTGCTTGTCTGAAAAGACGCAGACCGACATCTTTTCTGCGTTCGCAGAGGCTAAGGATTACGCGAATAACCCTGTCTTTACACCGGATGAGCTGCGCTCAGAGGCAATCTTGATGTCATCTGCAGGTACATTCCTACCTTTGTTCAAGGCAAATACCACCCGGGATAGTTGCTGATTTTCCTAAAGGACAGGACACCACAGCCGTTGCCCTCCGTTCCATTATATTCTATCTCACACGATACCCTAATGCATATGAGAAACTATGCCACGAAATCCGAACGACATTCTCCGCAGACGAGGCCATCGGTATCAATGAGAAGCTGAAGAGCTGCTCTTACCTGAACGCCTGCTTGACCGAGTCCCTGCGAATGTCTCCCGTCATCGGCTCTGCCCTATATCGAGAAGTCGGACCAGGTGGTGCAAGCTTCAACGGAGTCAGAATTCCAGAAGGATGCTACGTCGGTGCCGGAACCTACAGCATCCACCATAAGGAGGAATATTTCTCGCAACCATTCGAATTCCTCCCTGAACGATGGATCGTCGATGAAAATTCGACTCAGGAGCAGGTTAATCAACGCCTACAAGCCTGGATGCCGTACTCCCTCGGGCCGCGTGGATGCGTTGGGAAGACTCTAGCTCAGAACGTCCTCCTTGTCGCTGTGGCTTCGTTGGTACAGAAATACGATTTACGAGTAGCTGATACCCCTGAAGGTCGTAGCGGTGCTGGTCATCCGATGGGTGACTTTGGGAGGACGAACCCGGGAGAGTATCAGCTGCGTGACTTTATAGTTGCTGCTTCGGCTGGGCCGGTTATTCAGGTACGGCCTCGGGTGTAGATGCGTTTTCATTTTTTAGGTTTCCTTAAGTTCGGTCTCGGGTTATAGAGCTGCTGGGAAAGGTGCCGGTTTATTGAGATATAACCATACTAATCGAGTGGTCCAAAGGTGTATTTTTTTCTTTAAAGGGTTCTGCCACTTACCTTTGAATGAAGTTTGTGTATTCTCGGATTCTAGGGTTTATGATGTTTTGTTCAGAGTGTTTATTGAAGTTAAATGAAGTATATTACTTCAAATCGCTCAAGTTGAGCAGCATTACAACTTCCTGGAAATATAGTAAGCACCCTACTCTAATGGAGAACCATATCTCGCTTTCGACAGATAGTACTCAATAATATTGACTTGAAAGTCCCGATCTAGAGTGATTCGACTCGCTGCTTAGAAGTGCTTGGAAAATGGGCTGGGAAAGAAATTGCTTGTGCCACTCTGGTATGCTGTATGCTCATCAGGCTTGAGGGTATAAGATTGTCATTAATTAGTGGCTGGTTTGGTCATGGCTGGAAAAAATCGTTAAACTCCAAGTCAAAACACAAAAAGAAATAACTGAATAAAGTATATACAATTGAAAAGTGAAGCCATCCATCTAGGTATGGCTAAAGGAAGCCCTCGAGGAGGGATCCTTTTGTACCAATCCGCAGAAGATACCCACAACGAGTAAAATGCCGTTGAATATGGCGAGGATATAGAATGGGGCGGAAGGCGAGACCGTATCAAAAAGTAAGCCACCAAGTTTAGTCAAAAGTAGTATCCCTACTGCTCCGTAGAGAGAGTATACACCCGCAATAGAGCCCTTGAGGTGGGTTAAGTTTGATTTCTTAGTCGGGCTGGCGGATCTCGGAAGGAGAGTCGAGGTTTCATCCCCGCGTCCTGCATTCTCAACCGTGGAGGTGGTGTTGGGCGCTCCCTCGCTATCGTCTACATTCGCGACTACCCTGTTGGGATCGACCTGTAGGACGCCATCACTGAGTACCCCTAGACTGCAAACAATAGCTCCAATCTGGCTAACGCCCATGAGGAGCATTGCGAGGAAAACCGCAAAGCTTCCACTTGGGCCGTTGTATCGTGGACTTGGGAGAAGGGCCAGGAGAACATAGCCCAGGATCCCCGCGAATGCAGCAAAAAGCAGAGGGAAATGATACCGGTGTGACTTATCCGAAAGGTAGCCGAAGATAGGTGCACATAGCAATGCAACAAGTTGTGATGTGCCAGTCAGTATCGATGCGAGTACGTAGGCTTCCCTGCACGATTTTTTGATATCTCCTAAATCGGGTTCCGTAAATACACTAGCGTGATTTGATGGTTGATTGCAGAGGCCGGATTTGCGGTAGTAATTGTTGACGAAAAGAGGGACGAATAGCGAGATACCAACGGAAGATGAACGTGCAACAAAGCCACCGACATAGCCGAGAGTAATGTTGGACTCCTGGAAACCGAGGAATGACGCAAAGCCGAATTCCTTGAAGTAGGGAAGAGGTGACATTTGTCGGATTAGGGATTTTTGTTCGGAACCAATAATCAACGTTCCCGAGCTTTCGCGTCGCGCACGGATCCTTGAACGCTTCCCCGTGCTATAAGACCGTCTCAAGGAAGCACAACCTTTTCCTTCCTCGCCTTGGAGATTTCGGAAGCCCACATAGCATATCAACGAAATCGCAAGAGCAATTGCTGCAACCACATAGTACGCATATTTCACGGATTGGGATGATGAGGATCCAGCCTTTTCAAAATGAGCTGGAAGAGGTAAAAATATAACCAAAGCAAGTAGCGCGCCACACCCAGTAAACATCCCAACGAACCCAGCCAGTCGCGAAGATGACGCCTTGGCAGGCTTCTCTTCACGAGCTCTCGACTGCTCGGGAGAGTTGTTGCGAAAGCGGACTGGGGTGATGGTAAGCTCAGAGGAAATAGATAATGTGCAGGTGTGAGCTGAGTTCCTGCGACTTTCGTCTCCATTAGAAGCTTCGGACTGGCGGCTGGTCCTGGAGGGGCTTCGAGGATCCGAGTCGTCTCGTGCAGCTGTGACCGATGGAAGTATTGCGGTCACCATAGTGGACACAGCAGAACCGCCTAGGCTGAAAAGTAGCCTTCCTAGCAGTAGTTGCGGGTAGACATTTTTGGATTGGACGAATAGGGCCAGGGCAAGTGCTATGATCGCATAACCAGCAGCGCATACCTAGATTTAGATAAATATCGGATGTCCTATGGAAGTAGAATAAAGAAGTATGTGAAGAACTACTGAAAAAGAGACTTACGTATCTGATCCCAATATGGTCAGAGACGATCCCCCATATTGGACATGCGAGAACCGCAAGCAGTTCATCGGCAAACCCAAGGGTCCCAACAGCATCGCCTTCACCAGAAGGCAGATCGATCAGGTCTGTAACCACGAAAGATACAGAGGAATTGATGAATACGAGAAATGCGATGGAGAATGGACAGACGGCGAGTAAATAAGTAGCGGTTTGGAGCCGCGATGCGGTAAACATGGCTATCCACCGGGAGTAGAAGCAAGTCACATTCTGGAGTTAGGCGCGTCAGGTATGTCACATCCTTCGAGGATGTGCAATTGATTTGATCTCTTAGACAACCTCAATCAAGATCTTTCTTTCAAACACGAAGACGACGTCGAGATCGCAAAGATGATGAAGCGACGTGACGAACGGATGAAGTTGATGCAAGATTTCCTTTTTGGGACGCTGACATAAGAAGATCCATTACATCAGCAGCTCACTTTATTTTGACTCCCGCTTTGCTCTGATTGGCTGGATATTATCTCAGCGTCATTCTTCCCCAAAAAGGACAGACAGCTGTAATCGGCAATCGGAAGAGCGAAAGACGAAGAAGAAGAGAGAGGAAGTTTGGATTTCTTCACCACAACTATTCTATTCTTCGAACTTAAGACGCGCGAGTGAGTTGCTGAAGGGTAACGGCCTCTATCTGGCACTTCTTTTATATTTTCCCGCTTCGGATATGGTTCCGTGAACCTCCCTTATCGCATCTCTTCGATGAGCTTAGTTCTATACCGGAGCTATTGGTTACATTTTTGGTCATGAGGTTGGCGGTATACTCTGGGGTATGTGGATAATCCTTCAGCAATAAACGCTCTTCTAACCCTGGATATAGGTCTCGTTGGCCCTGGCCACGGGTGTGGTGCTGAAAGCACTGCACCAGCGAGCTAACTTCTATGCAGCCTGCGTTTACCTTTCGCAAAGTAGCGCAAACCTCATGGTAAGCACAACCTCGCAGATAGGGGGCCACAGAGCGCGAACTAATTGCTAAACCTAATAGATACTCACAAACTTCATCCTCCTAATCGTCGGGTACTTTATCTTCGGACTACAGAGACTCCTTTACGGCCCGCTTCGGCAAATCGAGACCGAACAACTGTACGAGAAAGCGTGGTTTGCCGTCACAGAAACATGTCTGGCCATGACGATATTCCGCGGGGAGGTGGGAGGTTGGTTTTTGGTCATGTTTGTCTGCCTGCTAGTTGGGAAGGTATGGGGCTGGATCGGGGAAGGGAGGGTTGAGATTCTACAACAGCAACCTCCAGCGAACCCACGCCTTTTCCACACCAGACTCGCGATATCCCTCATATTATCGGTGTCATTTAATGCCTACATGCTCGAATATTCCATCCAGACCGTTCTCCGCCAGGCCAGGCCGGATATGATGGTTATGTTTGGGTTTGAGTTCGCCATCTTGACGATTCTATCAACTTCGACCGCAGCGAGGTACGCCATATCTTTGGTGGAGATCTATATCACGCAGAAGCAGAAGCAGGCGAAAATGGAGGAGAGGAGGTTGGAGATACGTGCTGCTCGTGCCGAAACTCTCCGGAACCGCTTGCAGTCGGAGTCAAATGAGCCTGCGCCGGACCTACCGGACGAGAATAGCATTGACGAGGCGGAACTGGACGTGCCAGGGTGGGAGGAGAAGGGTCGATGGGTATTCTACCTCGACCTTGTTACAGGTGAGACTGAGATGCTAGAAGAGAATGATTCTGAATATGAACTAATAAGCCTCCAGACTTTTTCAAACTTATTGTTTATATGTCATTTTTCGCGATCCTTTTCACATTCTACGGATTACCGATCCATATTCTTCGAGACGTCGTCCTAACAGTCCGATCATTCGTCCGACGCATAGCAGATTTCATCCGCTACCGCAACGCGACACGCGACATGAATGAGCGATACCCCGACGCAACAGCCGAGGAAGTGGCAAACGAGGAAGTTTGCATCATCTGCCGCGAAGAGATGAGGCCGTGGGGCCAAGCTGGTGGTGAAGGTGAAGCTGCGGCTCCCGGCGGGGCTGCGGCAGCAAGGCCAGCAGGCCCAGGTTCAGACCGTTTACGGCCGAAGAAGCTCCCATGCGGGCATATCCTCCATTTCGCATGTCTACGTAGCTGGCTGGAACGCCAGCAGAATTGTCCGACGTGTCGACGTCCTGTGGTCCCGACTACCCGAGGCCGCATCCAACCTGGGCAAGCGAATGGTATCGGGAGAGGGAATGCTGGGGTGGGAGGTCAGCAGGCGAATGCTGGGCAGCATGCAGATGGGGCAGGAGATCAAGATGGCCAGGGGCGGGGGGTAGCCCGGGTGTTCCACTTGGGCCCGTTGCGGGTTGGGTTTGGGGCTGGGCGGGGGGATCTGTTCCGAAATTTCGCGCAGCAAGTTGGTGGAGATGCACAGGCTGGGCAGGCGAATCAGAACGACCCAGAACAAGCTGGACGACACCAGATCGGGTTCGGATTCGGGTTTGGACGTGCGGCACCAGCGCAAGCACCGCCCGCGAACCAGGCGCACTACGGGCAGAATAATACAACCAACCTCCACCAGCAGTTGAGCCAGATCGAGGTTCAGATCACACAGGAGATTAATAACTTGCGGGTAACAGCGGACCAACTACACACGGTGAGGTTATTACAAGCGGAGCTGGCCCGACTACGGTCGATGTCAATACCGGGGGTTTCCAACCAAGCGACGGCGGCTACGTCGGGTGCTTCGCAGCCAGTCACAGCTTCAGCTGTACAGCGGCAATTTACGGTGAACCCTCAGGCTCAGAGCATGGGGGCTGGGGACTCGCAGTTACCAGAGGGAGTGGTTCTGCCGGAGGGGTGGACGTTGGTCCCGCTGCAACGTGCTGAGCAGTACCCGATCAACCCGGGGCAACCTGGGCCGTCGTCTGCGCCGCCGTATCCTTCCACGATGGTGCCTCCGCCGCCACCGTTTGTTTCATCGCAGGCTAGTCATCTGAGTAACTCGACGGTTGTCACGGTGCCGGGTGGGAGGGGTGGTGGTGAAAGTAGTGCTTCGAATCAGCATAACGCAGACACTACGAGTACTAGTAACGCCTTTTCTTCTGAGGTCCCACGGGCTACGGCAACAACGGATGATGGGCCCCGAACGGGGACTCCACCACTCGGATCCAGCTGGACGGAGGTGTCGTCGGAGGGTCTGTTTAATAAACAAGAGGGCCAACGAGCTATGGCCAACGGCGGAGAGGCAGCGGAGAGCAGTCAGTCGAATGGGTATGTGGATGGGGATAAGGGGGAAGATAGGCAGGATGAGAAGGGGAAGGCTCGGGCGGTGACGGTGGAGGAAGTTGATGATGAGAATAGTTGATCTCCCTTTGCCTAGTGATAACCTGTAACGATAAGCGATCTTTTAACTACATTATGTTCTGTGTTAGGTTCTTTTCTCTTCGTCTCTCTTCGCTTCTCTCGTTGTTTTTAATACCTCTCCTTCGGCATCGGTTAGATCTGTTCTGTCCTCGTTGTTTGATATGACAGCACAATGGAATATTCAGTAAACTTACTCTTCTATCATGAAGTACAGCATCTCCTTCCCAGGTGTCGTTGGCATCTACTCTTCCCCTTCCTCCTACCTCTCCCCTATCTCCCCCCTTATGTTCTAAATGAGATGAAAAATAAACCTTCCTCGTCACACCTCCCTAAAAAAAGCTTAGCTGGCTTAAAAAATACAATACACCCACCAAGCCACAGACAATACGAGAAGTGACGAGTCCTGAGACAACCTGAAGGCCGCTAGACAGTTGATTATTGGTTGAGAGGGTTCATGTTCCTGATGACGTTGATGTTGTTTCGTATTGTAATGTGTTAAGGAGTGTAAGGGTTTTGTTTCCCCGCAAAAAAAAGGACACGCATGCTATGCTATGGACTATGGTTGTGTGGCTGGTGAGAGGATGGGTGTATATGTTACGATACCAATGATACCAATGTTAAGGAGGAGGAGTCAGGTTGATGTAGAGGGTCTATCTGTTTGTGTGAGAGGTACATGCATGGTAGAGAGGAAGAGAGAGAGAAAGAAGGAAAGATGTCGTGTGTGAGATCAGATATAAAGGTCGTGTGTTGATAGAAGAGAACAGATGAAGAGGATGAAGGAGAAGAAGAGATCCAATGGATGGCGGGAGAGTCGTCAGCGTTCTGGATACTCGGGGTACGATTGGTTGGGAGATGAGAGAGGGAAAGGATGGAAAAATTAAAGGAAGATCGTTGATGGACGGTGGACGGTGACAGTAGAGAGAGAGAGAGAGAGAGAGAAGAAGAAGAGAAAGAAGAAGAAGAAGAAGGGGAAGAGAGTAATGATTGACTTCAGTCTCTTCTGCTTTGACACTTTGACACTCTGTATCTCCATCTCCAAAAGTGTCTTCTGTCTTCTGTCTTCCTGTCTTCTCCCCTTCTTCTCCTCCACAGTATCCACTTCCTTCATCTCCCTCAAGCATCTTCAACTTCAACTTCATTCTTTCTGTCCTTACTTCTTCTTCTTGGATAATATTTATTCTTATTTACTTCCACCGTATATATATGGGAATGCTCTAGTGCGGGCAGCTGTACATACGCCTTCTCGTCCTCACCTCCAACTGCCCGCTCAGATGCTGGTCCTCCGTCTATAAACGTCTATCTGGTGTGTTCCCTTACCCACGCTGTGCCCACGCTTGCGACACTCCTCCCTCCCGTCGGGTACCTACCTACTCCTCTCCCTCTCCTGTACCACCTCCAACGGTGCATCCGCATAAAACCACTCTATTAACCGTTTCTTTTTCTCAAACCTCGCAGATTTCGTTCCCACCTCTCCCTCTCCCTCTCCCTCCTCCACCATGTTCAACCCTCCCTCCCCCGTCCTCGCCTCGAAACGCTTCCTCCCCATCCTCCTCCTCACCACCTTCATCGTCTTCCTCTTCCTCCTCCACTCCGTCTCCTCCGGTGGCGCCGTCTACGGCATCCCCCAAGCCGTCGGTTTCGGCGAATCCGTACGCAATGGAGCCGGCGGAGGAAAGTCACAATCTGCACAGAAACAGAACCCTTTTCCACAAGGCCAATTAAAGAACCAAGGCTCCGAATTCGAACCTAGACCTCTGTACAAACCTGGGGTGACGAAACCTCCCGGCTCGAACTACACACGCACTCTAGTGATCCCGAAAATGAAGCACGAGGACGATTCGTGGATTGCGACGGAGTTACCCGACGTCGAGGCCGCCGTGTACGTCGTCAACGACCCCGATGCGCCGCTCCACCCTCCCCGGAACAAGGGCCACGAAGTCATGGTCTACCTATCCTTCATCATCGACAACTACGAAGACCTCCCCGACGTCATGATCTTCATGCACGCCCACCAACACAGCTGGCACAACGAAGAAGTCTTCGACTTCGACGCCGCCGAGATGATCCGCCGCCTGAGCAGCGAACGCATCACGAGGGAAGGATACATGAACATGCGCTGCGGCTGGGGCCCCGGCTGCCCGGACTGGATGCACCCAGGAAACGTCGAGCAAGACGTCAACAAGCAGGAGGAAACCATGATCGCCAAATCCTGGAGCGAGATCTTCCCCCTCGACCCCATCCCACAGGTCCTCGCCCAACCCTGCTGCGCCCAATTCGCCATCTCCCGTGACCGCGCCCTCGCGAACCCGAAATCCAGATACGTCTACTACCGCGACTGGCTGCTCCGCACCGAACTCACCGATTACATCTCAGGCCGGATCTGGGAGTACCTCTGGCACGTAATCTTCACGGGCGAGCCCGTCTTCTGCCCGAACCAAGCCTGCTGCTACTGCGACGCCTACGGCCTGTGCTTTGGCGGCGACGAACAACTCGAGAACTTCTTCGGGATGCGCAATGAGATCAACGACCGGAACGACGAGCTGAATGCCTGGCGGGATAAAGCTGCGGCGATTGAGCGCGCTCAGAGGAAAGGCCGGTTCGATGAGGCGGCTAGGTTGGAGATTCCGGAACCCGGGAGGGATCAGGTGCTTATGGCGGAGGTGGAGGAGAAGCAGGAGCTTCTGGGGACGTTGAGGGCGGAGGCGTTGAAGAGGGGGGAGAATCCGAGGAATAGGGCGTTGGAGTGTGGGAGGCCGTGGAAGCAGGGTGATGGTTTCTAACCACCAGATCATCACCAACAGATCTACCTGAAAGACATCTACGACCTTTTCGAACATTTATCTTGGATGTATCTTTCTGTATATATATACACCATTTACTTTGTGTGTGGATAGGAGGCGTTGGGAGCACATTTATAAGAGGCAAAATCTTTTGTTATTATTTATTTTCGTTGTATTTATCTAGTGGTGTCCTTCTTATGACTGACGGTTTTGTCTTGGCTGTTTATTTATTTCTTTCTCTTTTGATATATCATAGATAGACTTGGGGCTCGTGGTGGGAGGAGGGCCATGGAGAGCGTGTACGGGTACGTCTTGTTGCTGTTGTTATGGTGCCTGATACTGATACTGCTGAACCCCCTTTGATCTTGTCTTTGTCTTCACTTTCTTGCTTGATATACTACTACTAGGGGTTTGTTTTCTTTTGGTTTGAATATATCTCTGTCTTCCTTTGACCTTTCCTTCTTATTATCTATCACGACCTATTGGATATCCTATCGGTACTGCTATCAAGAAGATAACCCTACATAGAACCAATCCTCATCCTCAAATGCCCCCTTTTATATCCACACGTGATATATCACATGACTCCCACCAAACAAAAAACATGAAAATCAAAAGACACAAAAGCGACAAACACGACAAACATCAGCATCATCGGAGATTCACTTACTAGGTCGTTTACTACTAGAGCTATCGATCGATAGCTTTACCTGAGACGAAAGTGAGAAGAAAGTCGAGGAGGTAGAGGTAGCTCTTGGTTAAAAGCCGGCGTGAGCGGTGGGAGCTCAGCTCAGCTCAGCAGGAGGGAGAGTGAGAGAAGGCAAACAAACAACTCCCTTCCTCACATTGAATTGAGGTCATCGACTCGGAGGTGAGCGATACCAATACCAAAGCGCAGTGCGATCGATCGATCGCAGCAACGGACAGCTCTAGAAGGCAGCAAACAAACACACACAACAGCAACGATGACATCCACATCAACGCCCACCCCCTCCTCCAACAATAACAATCCCAACCACAACCCCCAAACAAACGACCTCACGGACTTCCAATCCCAATCCCAATCTCAATCCCTCGACAACAACCCCAATGCACCCACCAACAACACCAACAGCGCAGTAAACACCGCCCGCGCCGCAGCCGCAGCTGCTGCTGCTGCCGCGGTCGCGGCTGGTGGTGGGTACACGGGCGCGAGCGCGAACCCGAGCGATAATCAGCTTGCGGGGTTAGTTGAGGCTGCGACTGCGGCGGCGGGGGAGCAGGATGGTAATGGTGGGAGTGGGGCATGGCAGGGTGGGTATACGGGTGATGAGGGGGGGTTTGGGGAGGGGTTTGGTGGTGCGGGGAGACAATTGAGGGGAATGCAGGGGATGCAGGGGATGCAAGGGATGGGGGGGTCAGGGAGGGGTGGGAAGAGGAAGAGGGGGGTTGGTGGGAGTGGGGCTGGTGGGGTGGGTGATATGGATGGGACGGGTGCGTTGGATCCAGCGATTATGGGGGATGCAGGGCACGGGTTTGAGCATTTGGAGGGTAATAATGGGAATGGTGGGCATGGGCATGGGCATGCTGGGAGTGTGGGTGGGAGTGGTGGGGATGGGTTGGATATCCGACAATTCCCGCCCCAGCAATCTCTCGCCGACGCGAGGTTGGCGGGTGTGCATTCCGCCGCTGCACTGTTCCGGCAACGACCCTCCACAGCGAAGAAGTATACCCGTCCGCCGATGTCGAAATTATTCTCGTCCCTGGAACTCTCGCCTGAGAATTTCTTGTACTTACAAGCTGAAGCTAAAGCTTTCATGCTCGATGACAATCACCCCGAACGGCGGGATTGCGTGGGTCAGCGCGGACGCGGTGATACGGAGATGGTCAAGTTACGGCTGTGGAACTGTGTGCGCGAGTTCCTGGAGTCCGGGAACGGGGACCGTTTCTTTGGGGAACATGTTGTGAACGAGGGGATGCCGCCTCGGCAACTTATTTGGCCGAGGGACGCGCAGCAGGTTATTTCGTTGGTTATTCCGTTGTTAAGGAGGATGGTTACGAATGAGAGGCAGAGGCAGTATGCTAATGAGACGAGGAGGGGGGGTGGTGGTGGTGGTGGCGGGGGGACGGATGAGGGGGGTAAGAGGGTGAAGGGTGGGATTCAGAGGGATACGCAGGCTCATGTTCAGCAGGGGCATGCTCAGCCGCAGAATCAGCAGATGAGTGAGAATTTGGAGCTTGGGTTTCTGGATCTATTGCTGGAGGGGTATCCGACGGATTGGAATACTGTCTCGCAGTCGTATAACACGTACAACACCGATCTGCAACTCGATAATCTGGGGTCGATATCGGGGTTGAAACATTCGGATTGGTTGGGGTTGGTGGGTGCTGTGGATAGTCATTATCAGGTTGTCCATCAGGGGATTGGTTCTGCGTGTTCGGAACCCTGTGAGAACTATGATGTTGATCGGATTATCGGGTCGGAGGCGCTTGGGCAGGCGGGCTGGAGGATTCCGGGGACGGATATGGTGGGGAGGAATGAGTTGTAAGTCATAACCCACCCCTGTTGGCACAACAAGTTCAATCCAAAGACTCAATGGCTAACCATGTCTCCCAGCGCAACGGGCATAACCCGCGACATCCACCGCATCATCCGCTCAAACCTCACCAAACGCGAAGACCAAATCCAAGCACAACCCTCCCTCTCAACACCAGACGAACACCACCAAAATCACCAACCCAACGAACCCACCACCACCACCACCACCACCACAAACACCACAAACGACTTCCCCCAAAACAACCACCCAATAACCCTCCGCATCAACATCCTCCGCCACGGCAAACGCATCCTCCCCCGCCACGACCTCCCCGCCGACCAATGCCCCGATCTAATCTCC
Source organism: Arachnomyces sp. PD_36 (assembly GCA_032988195.1). NCBI lineage: Eukaryota > Fungi > Ascomycota > Eurotiomycetes > Onygenales > Arachnomycetaceae > Arachnomyces > Arachnomyces sp. PD_36. The sequence continues at coordinate 206,556 of JANTQE010000019.1, read as the reverse complement.
CTCCGCGCGAAAATCCACCAGAGCTACCACGCACACCTCCCTTCCCCCCACACCCAAAACCAAAACAGTACCAATAACGCAGGTTTGGTTGAGGAATCACTCCTCGACACCCTGAGATTTAAAGTCCTTCTCGCAGAAGGGTTAGTGGATGTCAGGAATGATGGGGAGTGGATGATTGCGCTTATGGCTGCTGGGACGGTGGATTGGATGGATGGGGAGTTGAGGGTTGTGGGGGAGGTTGATAGTGGTGGTGGTGGTGGTGAGGATGCGCTTGAGGGTGGGGAGTAGTTCCCGTTGAACAACTATGGATGGGGTAGGATATTTGCGCTTTTTTGAGCTTTGTATATGTGTTGTATTTGTATGTATGTGGTATAACGTGGAGTTTTTGGGGGGTGGGTGAAGGGGTGGGTTTTGGCTCTTTGACATCAGGGGGGGGGGGGTACTACAGGAGTTGTAGTTGCATGGCTGATACAATAATCAAAGCAATGATGAATGGTTTACTCTATTTTACATGTACAAGTGCTCACCCCCCTATCAAATCAACCTCAACATCAATCCCCTTCTGCCTTCACTAGCAGATGGAATGGGTGGCTTTGGGTTTGTCTTTTACGTATATCTTATTTGTATATCAACTTAAAGGAATCGAAAAAGAAAAGTAAACACAATCCAACCAAGTAACGCAGAACGCACAATTTCAAATGAACCATAACCATAACATAGTCTGTCTCAAATCTGGTAGCCCCCATATCGAGAACAAAAGAGAAACTTCAATAACTTCACCTCCCCATGCTTTGAGAAAAAAGGATGAGATGATTAAGATAGAGATAAGAGAGGAAAAAAAAGGAAACTTAAAAAAGGTAGGGTAGAGGATTAGCTAAAGGGGGTAGGTACACTAGGCTAGGTGAGGGTTGGTATCGGGCGAAAAGTTCTCTAAGACATCTCGTAGCAACATTAGCTTTGAACGAAGTAAGTAGTAGGTTGTGTGCTGTGTGTGCTGTGCGTGCGTTGCGCGTAAATTTCCTTTTCTCCTTTTTTTAATATCCGTACTAACCAACCGCTTAGTCGGTTCAATTCCCTAGTATCATGTTATCATTCATCGATCATCCATCTGCTAAATATTAACTCCTCCTTGTGTAGGAATGAATATCATTAGTTCGGAACCGTGTGCGTGTCGTCGCATCCGTAGCTACCTTACACATAGTCGGTACGTAGGTGGAAAAAATCCGGGTTGATCAGCTGAAGGATAGGTTCCAAGCCAACCAGGCTGGAAGGATGGAGGAGCGGATCCAGATCGGTAATTAGGCGAAAGCGTGAATCGTAGATTTGATTTTAGGTAAAGTGGAGTGGAGGCGAATGTGTAGAGGGTGGATGTCATTAAGAGCTGTTCGGGAGGTTCTGGGCGGCTGCTGTTCGGACGGGAGCGAAGTATGGGTGGGCCATTGCTTCTTGGGCGGTAAGACGTTCCTGAGTAGTATGTTAGCAATGAGGCTTGAAATAGGTGTTTTCTAGCGACTTACGGCGTGGTCATATCTTAGTAGTTTATCCAAGAAGTCAATGGCATCATTGCTGACGAATCGCTGGTTATCCGCGTTGACAAACGAGTGCCATTGTTTCTTCGGAAAGCGGGAGAGTATCTCGTCGTATTGCGGGTCCAATTCAATTTCGTACTTGTCCAAGTACTCGAACAGTTCTTCCGTGCCGAGAACCTTTGCGATCTTGACAAGTTGATCCGAGTTGCTTTGGCCGTGGAAGAAAGGCTCCTTTCGGAAGATCATGGAGGCGAACATGGCGCCGAGAGACCACATGTCTAGGGAGTAGTCGTATTCTTGGAAGTCGACGAGTAGCTCTGGTCCTTTAAAGTATCTTGAGGCGACCCTGACGTTGTACTCTGTGCCTTTATGGTAGAATTCAGCGAGACCCCAGTCGATAAGTCGTAGCTAATATCTGTCAGCCTGGTCTCTCGTAGCCGCGCCGGAAATCCTTACCTTGCGCCTTTCGTGATCAATCATAACATTGTGGGGTTTCACATCACGATGCATAATCCCCTTGCTATGGCAGTAGTCGAGTGCCTTCAGCAACTCAAAGATATAGTACCTAACGTCGTAATCGACGAAACGGGGATAGAGCGTCCGGAAATCGGTGTTGTTGACGAATTCGAAGACGAGACTGGGCGTTTTGCTCTGGCTATCGCGCACCACGTCCAATAGCGCAACGACATTTGGGCCTCCTGACAGGTTTTGTAGGATTTTGATCTCGCGCTTTATCTTCTTCTTCTTGACCGGCTTCAGGACCTTGATGACGCATTTTTGGTAGTTGATGACATTGATCCCCTCGAAAACTTCCGAGTACTTTCCGCGTCCTACAATGTGCATAATTAGATAGGTTAGCATGCACAGAGTAACACTTGCGCCTCCGCATCGAGCAGCGCAATGGAACCGCGGTTACGGGTAGAGGGGTGTTCGGGCTGAGCGGGGTCATACCAATCTTCCTAACAACTTCGTAGTTCTCTAGAACCCCCCAAGTGATGTTGACGCTGTCATAATCCCAGTATGACCTGGGCATCTGCTGGTTGACATCCGCATAAACACGCGCCATGTTGCCGGTGTCTCGATCGCCAAGACCGCTGTCACCCACAGATCAACCTTGTCGCGAAAATCGATGAGGATAGATAGAGCGGCGGGGGTTTGGGAGGTGATAAAAGATAAGGGGTTCCTCTTGGTTCTGGTAGGAGTAAGTTCGTTCGACGGTTAGCAAGGTAAAGGGTTAGAGCCGCAGGTCAGCAGCGAACTCTCCCAGTCAACGGCATCCGCAGCTTTTCAAGCAGAAAATCGCGATTGTTTCTCTTTGTGGAAGTAGAGAAGGACGAAGTGGGAGGTCAGGTGATGGGTCAGGTGATGTGATAAGATAAGCTAACCGCTAGGCCGAAAGAGTACTAGTGTAATATGTGCTGGAACAATGTTTGTCCGATAGATTTCTCTATCGAGATAGCACTTTGAAGCTTCAATATCGCAAAGATGCGCCCACGATAGAAACCCTCGAACGATTTATTCCTGTACATGGAGAGAAGGGTGAGCGGGTGGGACGATAGACGACATCATGTTTTATGACCTCAACGTCCCGTACACGGAAAATGACCCAGAAATCTCCAACACCCTCTCATTCCTAGCAGAGTGTATGTCATAGCTCTTTCCTACAAACTATGACTAGACCAAACTAACACACCCCTACAGTGGGCTACACAACAATTGCGCTCTCCCAAACCGTCACCGGCAAACTCCCCTCAAACCCAACCCCTCCCCCACCACCTCCCAACGCCCCCAAATCCCTCACCATCCTCACCCGCCTAACTCTCACCCAAACCGACCCCTCCCAAAACCACCGCCTCCCAACCCTCTCCCAATCCTACTCCCTCCTCGCCATCCGCCCCACAAACGAAAAAACCTTCTCCCTCGCCTGCACAAGTCTCGACTGCGACATAATCTCCCTCGACCTATCCACCCGCCTACCCTTCCACTTCAAATTCAAGACCGTCGCAGCGGCCGTTTCGCGCGGTGTGAGGCTGGAGATATGTTACGGCCCGGGGGTGACGGGCGGTGGGTTTGAGGCGAGGAGGAATCTGATTGGGAATGCGGCGGCGTTGATTAGGGCGACGAGGGGGGGTAGGGGGATTATTGTTTCGAGTGAAGCGAGGAGGGCGCTGGGGGTGAGGGGCCCGTGGGATGTGGTTAATTTGGCTTGTTTGTGGGGGTTGAAGCAGGAGAGGGGGAGGGAGGCGGTTAGTGAGGAGGCGAGGAAGGTGGTGGCGTTGGCGGAGTTGAAGAGGAGGAGTTGGAGGGGGATTGTGGATGTTGTTTATGGTGGGGAGAAGAAGGTGCCCGAGGGGAAAGGCGAGGGGGCCAAGCAAAAGGCTGGCGGGGCTACACCGGCTGCTGGGAAGAATGGGAATACCGCGAAGAGAAAGGCTTCAGGAGAAATTCAAGTGGAAGAACAGGAGAAGCCGATCTCGAAACGTGAAATGAAACGGAGAGCGAAGAAAGCAAAACTCGAGGCATCGGGGGCTATACCAACACCTGGAAGGTCAGACTAATCGAAACAGTCCAATGGACGGGAAGCTTGCAGCTTGGAGCTATCAAAACAGCCTTGGCAGTACAATTTTTAGACGTGTATACTCATTCTTTTCCATTTTAATCAACCCAATCCAACCCCATCATAACATAACCCCGAACAAGGCAAAAAAACCAAACTATCTAATATCTATCTACTGCCTACCCCTCCCCTTAAACGCAGCCCCACGCCTACTACTCCTCGTCTTCGGCTTCCCCTTGCCCTTCCCTCCAGCACCCCTACTCTTCCCCTTGACTTTAAACTTGGGAGTGTCGGCCGTTGCTCTGTAGCCTTCGAAGACCATTGGCGAAGCACCAGCACCACTCCCAGCACCAGCACCATTCGCATTCCTAGCACTGCCGCGCTCTCCTGCAGGCGTAGAATTCGCACCCGTAGCTGCTCCACCGGTAGAAGAACGGAGTTTCGCAGCCCCCGCACGCCCGAAGAGTCGGGTCGCGCGACCTTGTAGTGTTCCTTTATCTTTAGATTGACGATCAGGCGGGCCCCCCGCAGCGCTGCTCTTCTTCTTAACAACCCTCTTCGCCCTTACAACTCTCAGTTTCCTGGGTAGTAGCGGGGGGAACTTCTTCCCGTCGAGTTCGAGAGCGGTTTCGACGTGGTTCTCGTTGTGGAATTGGACGTATGCGAAACCTTTGCCGATGCGGGTTTGGGGGTCGCGGACTACGCGGACGGATTCTACGTTTCCTGTCGTCGTCTGTTTGGATTTTGAGGGTGAGGGGCCGGTGTGAGAGTTGAAGACGCGCCATAGACCTTCTTCGATGTCTGAGGGGGGGGGTTTTTTCTTTGGTTTTTTGTCGTCGTCGTCTTCGTGGGTTTCTTCGTCGACGAATCCTAGGTTTCCGACGAAGATGCAGCGTTTGTTATCTACCGGGAGGGGGTGAGCGACGCTGTCGACGCGGAGGTGTCGGTCTAGCACGATAGTTCCGTTGAGGGCGGCTGGTGCGCGCCTTGCTGCCGCGGCGGTGGAGTATACTGCGTATGCGTTTGTGCTTTTTGTAGTTTTATCCATGAGTTCTTTCTTTGCGAAGGATGCTCGTTTGGGGATACCTGCTGATGAGAAGGCTGTTGACCGGAAGCGTAGTGATTCGATGGCGTGCGGGGTGCCGGATTCCGGGAGGGAGGGGAAGAAGGAGGTTAGGTGTGCGAGGAGTTTCTTTTTGGCGGATTTGGATTTTATTGCTTCTGTGGAGACGTTGCCGAGGAAGATTGTGCGGGTGGATTTGTCGAGGGCGGAGGGGTCGGTTGTTGCGGAGAGGGATTCGTGGAGGGGGGGTGGGGAGTTGATGTCGTCGTCGTCGTCGCTATCTTCATTTTCGTCTTCGGGGGAGGAAGAGGAAGAGGCTTGGTCCTCGTCCATATCAGCGACCTTGCGCCGCTTCCCATCTTTCTTGGCAAGACGTTTCTCCTCTTCCTTGGCTTCCTCTTTTGCTAGTTTTCGCATGTACGATGCCTCGAGATCGTCCTCGGCACCACCCCGTTTGCGTTTCCGCCCCGCCGTATCATTGCTCGCATGCTTCGTAGTCGTAGCTTCTTCTTCGTCATCTTCATCGCTCACATCCTCCATGTCCTCATCCTCATCTAATCCCTCTGCATCATCGTTCTGTAGCTCAGCATGTCTATCCCTGCTCGCCTTGTAAACCTCGTAGCGTATCTCGGGAGCTTTCACTGGTCCGGCCTGGGGTGAATCCGTATTAGTATTTGAAAGGATAAAGTATGCAAGATGGGAAGCTCAACTAACACTGGATTCAAACAGAGACGCCAGTAAGGGGTCTACAGAGGTACCTGTCCCAAGGAAAGCAGCTGGCTTTGCCGTCTCGGTGGACGACGAGTGCTTTTTCTGCCCCATGCTTTTTTTTCCCTCCCACTTTCTCTCAATTGGAATTGTTCCGTGGGGATTGGACCAAGTCAATAACAAAAGCCCTTCCGTTGACAGAGCACACCAAGTCTATCGAGAATATAGAACCGCGATAGGTCCTTTGCTGGTCTCTTCTTTTCTCTCCCACCGCAAAAAAATTCCAGCATAAATTTTGTATTTTCCCTTTTCGGTCACGATATCTTGGCGTCCCACAACGCCGATAAACACACGTGACTTCGCCTATCGCTTGGCAAGTTTACTTACACTTTTCCTGTTTAAGCGCGCGGACGCGATTGGCTGGAATGATGAAACAATCAAGAGTTTCTATTATTATTGGATGACAAAGAAGCTTGTGGTTTCGATGTTTCTGCTCCGTTGCAGCAGCGTGTTTGATGTCAACCCGGAAGTACAGTAAGAAGAGTTTCCTGCAGGAACGGGGTGGGACAGGTTGTCGTTCAAGCAGGTGGTGTTTTGCTGGTGTTTTAGTGGCGCTTACAGAGTACCGGGGAGTGGATTGTCGGAATAGTATAGATGAGTAGATGGGATGGCCAGCACGTACTCAATGCTTCTTACGGTGAGGCAGCTCCTTCGATGTTACCCTCATGCCCAACTACTATCTCTGTTCCCGAAAACCGGAGATAGGGCTCTTATCCTCATGCGCTAGCAGATCAGCGTCAACCTGGTCTGTCGCCTGACGTCGAGGTTCTCGGGATGAATCGTCAGGGTCGAGGCGCCATGGAAGCTTTCACAATGTCATTGACTCACTCTTATTTCATCGAACTTCCGCTGTTCAATGCTACCACTCAATCGGGTATCGGGGGACTGAGAAATGACAATGCGAGGTATTGCAATAGACGTCATCGGCCTGTAGAATATCTTCACGCTTATTGTTTTGGGTGCCCGTAGATTCTACATCTGACCCTCCGGAATGAAAAGGGTTCCTCCAGGGCCTCCTCCTGACCTGTTCTTAACCCGTCAACGAGCGTAAACAAAGAAAGGGGCGGTAGATAGGGGAAGGAGGAGATGAATTCATGCGACAAGGAGGCTTATCTAATCCAGGAACGGAACAGCTTGAAAGCCGAGTCACGTGAAGCGAAAGCGGAGGGATCACGGGACGGCAGAAAACAGTTTAGCGGTGATCTGGCGGTGAGTAATGTCAACCAATCAGGATAGCAGATAAAAATCACAGCCAAAGATCAAAAAATGCGAATTCACTTTCTTTGGCGGAAAAAGAGTAGATGGAAGACGATGTACCTTTTTAATACTAGAGAGAATAATAGAAATCAACTGAGAGAAGAAGTTACTTGGTGGTAGAATCGATCGCACCCACAGACAAGTTGCTGTGGTTGCGGCAGAAAATCATTCATTCAGTGTTTAATCAATCAGCTGCTCACTCTCGCTCTCCCTTCTCTCCCTCCACCAGCCGAACCCTCGCCCATCACCAGATTCACCACCGTCACCCCAAATCCTCAATTTCAACTCTTCTTTCTACCTTCACTTCCATCCCTCGCACACGCTGCTTCTTCTATTCCTCTCATACAGTTGGCCCTCCTCACAAAACTCACTCACCGTCCTCGCTTCTTCCTTCAACCTCCCCTTCTCGTCCTGCTTCCCCCACAGAAACTGGACAAAGTGCTCTCGCGAACCCACGCTTTCCATCCTCCCCCTCTTGCTGTCCACGCCAACACGTCCCGCCAACCTCCTCGATAAGCCTCCTCTATACCTCTAGGATAACAAGCATACCGTCGTTGGAGTTTGGACCACCGTGCCGGCCTGCTGCCCCGTGGCCCAGTTGGTCTGTCGCGACGCAGCTGGACGGCAAACTTGCGTCCTCCTGGCGCATTGCATCACGGTACGTCAACGCTGCTCAATCTGGGGAGATACGTCCAGATCTTGTTTCCCAGGCATCAGACGTCATACTTCTTGCATCTCTGTGCTTGGTTGGAGTTGCCCTCGGGATCCTGAAGCTCCAGCTTCGCGGGTGGGTTTTCGCCCTCTCGTGAGATGGGAAATCTCTCCAACCTGCCAGAGAGCTTCAAATCTTCCTCTTTTCATCCCAACTTTTGCCCACCACTCTTTACTCCTATTTTCTCCTCTCCATACACTGGCTGACGCTACTCTCGATCGAAATAGAAATTTAGAACTTCCATCCTCCGAACCCGCCCTCCCACTCTTCCGCCCGAGTTTTCCACTTCTTTCAGTCCCTCAATCCTTGACACACTCCTCCGTCATCCTTTTCTCTTCCACCTATCCGCACTCCCCAACACCCACCACTATTTCTATAAACGCAACCCTCTCATAATCCTGGATGGAGATTGCCGACCCTTCGGAATCGGCTGCTGCGGTCGGTCCACACCTCGCTGTTGACCCTGCCCTCACCAATGGCGAAGACCCCTTTGCAAACAACTCGGTGATGGACGACGACCGCTCCAGCAGTCTGAGTGAAATTGATGAAGATCAAGATCATTCTTCACCGATCTCTCACAAGCTACAGGCAGAGATCGACTCCGAAGCCGAGACGGAGCGAATCGATGAATCCCCCAACCTTGTACGCACCCGAAAAGATATTGTTGTGAGTGCTGGTGGTTACGAGAATAGTCCGAGCAAGCTGGCACAATCTACGACCTACGAGGATATAAACGTCGATGACGAGACCCCAGCGCTAGAAGACTCGCCGAGCAAACCATCCCGTTCCACCAAGAGCAATGGCGTTGATACTGCTGCGAAAGAACCCACTCCAACCGAAGCCGACGATAACTCACCCGCGTCCCTAGAATCCGCAGGAACCAAGCGAAAACGCTCCGAAGCGGAGGGCGACTCAGGAAACGTGTCCGGTGACGACGATAGGCCTGCCAGAAAACGCCGTGGCTCCGCTACAAGTAATCTCCCTGGTGAAGCTGCCGACGAGGCTTCTCTACCCGCAGATAACGCTGAGGAACTTCCGGAGGGCGCCGAACCATCCAATGATGGGACTCCCGTCGCAGAAGAAGCTCAAGACAACGAAGCGCGACCTGCGCCCACAAAGGGCAGAAAAGGCAAGAAAGGCAAGCGGAAGGGAAAGAAGGCCAAAGATTTCGACGACGAACAGGCCGATCGTGATAGCCGCGCTCCGACTGTCGAGAATGGCCAAGATGAAGCCAATGAAGCTGGCGAAGAAGCTGGCGAGGCTGATAATAACGCCAAAGCTGAGGAAGAATGTTAGTATCTCCCAATACCGTTTTATCTAGCTCAATGGGTAAACTAACAATTCCTAGATGCCAAGAAGACGTCAGCGATGGACACACTTGTCTCATTAGAGAGACAATTCGCAAATCTACGCGATAGGTAAGTTTCATACTCCAGTCTTGTAGCTCAACCGCACGAATCGACTTTGCTAACTCCCTCGCAGGGTTTACGATGAGAGAATCGCGAAGCTCAATAATGAGTTGGCCGAACTCAATGCCCCCACACCCACGCATGCCGATTACCTGCGCCAGCTACAATGCGTGGAGGAATATCGAGACGCGAAGATGAAGCACGAGCAAACCCTCTTTGCGTACAAACTCCAGTCGTTACGCGTAAAGAGCCAGGCAGAGAGGAGCCAAATCCACAGTTCCTTCTTCCAACATGTGCGCGATGTCCGCCAGCACCATCTGGGAGTGGTGGGAGAACATTTCTATCGCAACCAGCATGATCGCTTCAAGGCGGAAAATAATACCCCACACTACACCATACCGTTCCCCACCCGCAGGTCACAGCAAATCTCTCAGCAGAATGCATACAATAAGGAGATCTCCATCCTTTCAGGAGCAGCCAAATACGTTGGATTTCCTGCTGCTCCAACTCTTGAACCAGCGCGTCCGCAGGAAATTGAAGAGGACTTCGAAAAGATGGGGGTAAGTACAGTCCAAAGCTTGGCATGATCAGACATAGGAACTAACCTTTTTCTTAAGATCTCTACCCAAGCTCCCGTCAGCGCAAGCCAACCCCAGCCATCTTTAACACGAGGAAATTTTATCTCGTCCCAGTCGCTTGGGTCCCGTCCTGGCGCGGAAGAAGAGTTTCTAGAACAAACTCCTTGGGCGAACCCGCAGCATCCTATTCATCAACAACATCTCCAACAACAAATACAGCAGCACACACTGTCTGAGCAACCACGCGCTACGTCGTTCACGACTCCTGCAGCTCAAAGAAGGGCAGTCGATGTGAATGCACCGAATGGATCCGCGTCAACGATACCAGAGAACATGTCCAACGCCAATTCTTCCGCTGCAAATACTCCTTACGGCACAGAACAAGAAAGAGCCCGTCTTCACGGTATAACAGCCAGTGGTGCAGATCCGCATCACACCGATCTTGACGCAACGGATAGAAACTCCGGATTCCGCTCACAAAGCTCTTCCCCACTAGAAGTCCGAAAATCAAGACCATCAAATTATCAAACCGGAAACCCACTCGGCCGGCCACCATCTCTTTCGCAGCCACAAGAATTCCGCCAAGATGGTACTTCATCAGCCGGCGCCCCCAAACACTCCACATCCTCATCATCATCACGACTCGGTTTATTCAATAACTCGCCCACAAAGCAAGAACGATCACCCCAAATACCTGCTCCAAATTCCGACGTTCTTTCATCACGCCAACGATCGTCGCCCCTCGCGTCAATGCACCAATCTGCTGGTATAACCGCAGGAGCTAGCCGAATGGCAGCTCGCTAAGTCGCGATTGCATTACGAACGGCAGAAAGGTCAACAGCACGAAATAACTATAACAACCTACATACTGGCATGTACATGGATGGCGGGAATAATGACGATCTGATGTGATTCATTTACGGGCGGAGTTGTCTTTTTTCCTCTTAAAAAAACGACTTGCATTTTTCTTTGGCTTGGCTTGGCTTGCTTGCTTGCGGTTTGGCCAGTTTGGACAAGGTCTGGGGCGGTCATTGGTATGACAAGCCGCCAATTCAGAGGCGGCGTAGTCATCGAGCTTAGGAGCATGTGTGGGATCGAGCGTCGGCGAGAATATATGGGCTGTTTTCCTTTGTTTCCTTTTCGATACACGCTTCTTCATCGTCCTTCTCTTTTCATCCCTGGTGCGTGGGAGGCTTTCTTCTTTTTTTCCTTTCCCTTTTCTGCTTACTTACTTGCTACGAAGAGAGGCATGATATACCCCCATCGACGGTGTGCGCGGGCTATGCTGGCTGGCGTATTTGGGTAGAAGAGATACATATATCATCTTCATCATCATTCTTCATTCTTCTTACATTATTCTTCCCTTTTTTCTTCCCTTTTATTTAAACATGGCGATGGTGATGAGAAACAGGATACGGATGGGATGGGATGGGATTTAAGGGGTCTTTTCTTTCTTCGCCTTGTTCGCTTCGTGCTTCTTTTTGCTTTCTTGTACCTACCGATTGCTCTTTTTCGTTCTTTTGTGATTCTTTTGTTTTATTATTTATTCTCCCTTCTTCTTTCTATTACTATACTTCTTCGTTGATGGATATGGTGTGGTTATGGTCGAAAATCCTTGCGTGCATTTGTTGTTTTGCTTTATTCTCTTCTCCTTCCTTCTCTTGCTCTGTCTGGCTCAGCCTCCTTTAGGTTCAGAGAGGATGTGAGTGTCAAATCTCAATCAAATCTATGCTCTATATTAGTCCTATCTCCTCGCCTTACCCTTATCTTAACAAGTGAACTCATGCTGTAGCCCCTATTTGACACATCCAAGATGCCACCATTCACACAAGATTGTTCAACAAGATAATAGAATTATATCTGAGTAGAGTACATCCATCCATCACCCGAAGCTCCTCTCCACAGTCATGCCCTCGAGTATTTGTAAACTCCAACTTTGCATGATACCTAACAAATAAACGCCAGTAAAAGTGTGCCGTTATGTATACAGTCGAATATCCCAGAACAATAGATATACAGCGTCTCGTCGGACTGGGTGATGTTATGCGGCCTCCCTTCTCCTTCGTTGCTAATCCAATTCCCCATGTATCCCTCCCTCAGTGTCGAAGTATCGTATCCGATCAATTCGGACCGAGTCGAGCTCATATCATCGATAGCAGTCGATAACTCCGCTCCGCACACCTCTTAACGTTCCTCCTGGCGCCCACACACCCCATCATCTTCCCCGATCCCTTCAACTTTTCGAAAGCGTATTTGTCTTTCCGTCCATGGTATATTTATCTATGCCCGCCAGCATTCTTTCTACTTCGCCTCAACCTTCTCCTTCGGCGTCTCCGGAACCTTCACATCCGAGAAGTCATCCTGTCCGACTGCGCGGATCGTGAATGCGTCTGTTATTTTCAGCGTCAGCCCATACATTCCCGCATATAAACCGTAACCTCAGTATCAGGCGGGTTGTCTGGCTAAAACTTACAAACACCAACACAAAACGCAAAAAGCCCAACCCCCGTCACCGTGTTCTTAAGCAAGTACGGCCTACGAGCTCTGAGGAGAGCGGCACCGGCTCGGTAGTCTCTGTCGTAGTAGGTGGATTTGAAGCTGTGGGTGGTGGTGGTTAGTTAAACGTATCAATGTATCCAGTCGGGGAAAGATTGGAATGCGGGAGGGCGTACAGGGACATCTTGACTTCTTATGGGTAGGTTCTTCTTCTCTTCCACTTTCGTGGTTTTCGGCGTTGGTGGTGGTTGTTGCTGGCTTGCTTTTTTTTTCTGAGTTTAGATTTCGGAGATGGAGAGGGATGGATGGATGGCTTGGCAGTGGTCTTCTAGAATGTGAGCTTGAAGCTTGGGGAGATCGCGTGTTCAACGTAACAATGGAATAATAGCTGGTAATCGAGTAGAATTCGTCAATTAAGTAGGTACTGAGTATGATATCCTCTTTTTAGCTGGAAATGAAGTCAATATGATGTTGTTTTCGAGAGCATTTGAAGCTGTAATCACCAATACATCCATCTGTGTAATTTATATTGAAGATCCAGGCAAACGTATGAGGCTCTGCTTGGAGCTACGACAGAATAGGTCTAGTATGTATTATAATTGTATTATCAATACCAAGCAGGCTTGAAGCTTCAATTTCAAAGTTACGAGACTGAATCCGGAGATTCAACAACGCGAGAGAAGAAGAAGAAGAGAAGACGAAGTTGGGGGGTTCATTCACTTCGATTCTTCTCATCACTAGTTTCCAACACTTATAGCCAGTGTTATTTTCTACCATCACTCTCTTTTTCCATTCGAAACGGTGATGGGCTTTCTCTTTATCGACTGATCACCTCTACAGCCTCTTAACCGCGATCACCCATCTTGAACAACCTTCAAAGACCTGAACACTTGCCTCTCTCGACACCTATCTTTCCCTCCAAATCTCAATTCCATACCCATCAACGTAGACCTACCTCCGACCCACCACACCTAGAACCACACCAACGTGTCACCCAGGTCATTGACCTCCCTCGCCATGGCCGACGCGCAACCCGCCAACGGTCTTTCCGAGCAGATGACCCAACTCGACGCAGCCCGCAACCTCGTCCTCGGCGACGCAGCCTTCTACCCCCAAATCGTCCAGGGTATCCTCCCCATAATCGGCGCCAACGCACGCCTCGAACTCCGAAGATGGGGCGCCGACTTCCTCGCCGAGACGTTCGCGTCTCCCGCCCTCCCGGCCCAGCAGAAGGGGAAGCTTAGCTTGCAGGTTCTGCAGACGTTGAATGATTTGTTGGATATACCGAATGAGGATACGGCGGTTGTGAGGAGTGTGGTGCAGGCGGCGGCGTCGTTGTATCCGTTGGTTTTTAGGCATATGTATGTGCTGCTACCCTCTCTCGCTCCCCTCGTAGAATGCATTGGTAGAAGTATGCGGGTGATATAAGATGATACCGAAATAAGATTGGGGGCATAAGTGAACCGCACAGAGTCTAACTGTGACGCAACATAGAATCGACCATCCGAATGATGCGTGGGTTTGGGATAAGATGTCCGCAATCAAACACAATATCCTACGGAGATGGGACACCTCACCCTATGCCGTGAAAGTGTGCTGCATCAAGTTTGTCCAGAGAGTGGTTCACGTACAAACTCCGGGAGTAATCTCAGATCCAAGGGTGCGTATAATCACCGTGGTGTTCTTGCGTGTCTCGTCTCGTTTACTAAACGTCTCTTCACAGCGTCCTGAACAAAACGAGACTTCGTTATCTATTGTTCCTAGAGATCACCCCCTTGTCCCGTTACCGAGCCTGGAGGCAGAAGCTTCCGGTTTACTAGATAGGCTTCTCACCATCTTCCAGGAGAATTCAGGGTGCGTACACATAGCAACCGTGAAACATATCGCCTGGGAGATATCTGCTAACTTCCCTAGCGACGCCATCTTGGTTAATGCGACTCTGAACTGTCTCTCCGTGCTAGTCCGAACCCGGCAAACCATCGCAAACAAGATACTAAACGCAATCCTCAATTTCAATCCTCTTAAACAAGCCAATTCTCCTCCTACACCTACCCTCCGCGTAAACATAAAGTCTATGGAAAGGACGACAAGAGCGTTGCTGATCAATGTTATGAAAAGGTATACAGTTTTTGAGATCCTCATATCAATCTAGATACTGATCAGAGTCATATAGGAATCCAAACAACCCTCTTGGCGGCCGAATACAACAATACATCGACAGAATGGCTCAATCCCGGAATGAAATCTTCCAGGAAGCTCCAAAGAAGCGTGGTCTACCCACCGAACCCGTTGACAACTCAGATAATGCCAAGCGTATGAGAGTTGGAGCTGAGACGCCTCCTCAGTCTCAGTTGAAGATCCCCCCTCTTCCACCTGGTCCAAACAGCTTTGATCAATTGTTTACTTTGACTGAGGATAAGGGCCTCACTTCCTTTGACGTGAAGCAATTACCCCTTGACTTGGTTGTCAAGATTACTGTGCCTGTTCTTGCTAGGGTGGATCAATCTGCTCTGGACCAGGCTATTGCTGTAAGTATCCCGTTCACAAACAACATTAAACCAGATGTCGTATAGCTAACCCGTTGTAACAGGCCGTCCAATCACGCTACAAATCTCTTAGTAAGAAGGCACCACCTCAGGCACCGCAACAACCACCCAAAGGAGCGCCTGCAGCTGCTGCAGCCCCAGCCGAGGAAGAAGACGACTACGAACCCGAGTACAACCCCGTGGAAGTCCCTCAGGATGCCGTCGCTCAAGCAGAGGCCGTATCCGCCGAAGCTGCAGAGTTACAACCAGATATCGTTTCTCTCGGTCCCTTCGTTCTACCCCAGCCACCACCTCTAAGCGAAGAGGAAGCTGCTCTTCTTGGAAAAGGAACTGTCGAAAGAGTGTTCGAGATGGTTAAATCTATGGAACCACCATCCAAAGCTGAAAAGAAGCAAGGTTTCGGCAGACTAGCAGCCAGTACATTAGACCGTGATGCGTGGTTAATGATTCTCATGCGGTTAGCCACCAGGGCTTCCGCAGGTCTAGAGACTCCTGATTCAGATGACCCAATAATCAAGATGGAAAATGGTAGCGCAGCTTTAGCTCCAACTAAAAAGGGGCAAGTCATCGCAGAAAACATCCGCGATATGCTGTACAGATACTTCCTCGAAGACTTCCGAGCAAGAATCAACGTCGCCATCTCCTGGATGAACGAAGAATGGTACAACGACAAAGTCCAACAGATGCACGAGGAGAAGCTCCGGCAACGCAATATCGCGATGAAAGGCGGCGACGATGCCAATGAGCCGCCTGTTCAAACTCCCAAACATTACGGTCGTTGGATCATGAAGCTTATGGATGGCTTTTTCCCATACCTTGATGCGAGGGATAAGGTGCTTATTCGGTTTTTGAGTGAAGTGCCCGAGTTGAGTTTGCCTGTTATTGAGAAGGTGAAGAGTTTGGCGAAGGATCCAGAGAGGGTGAATTTGTGTGTCCAAGCTTTGCAGTAAGTTATCGCTCTATCTTGGCTTCTTTCAATTATTATGGACTAACATTCTCGTCTAGTTATCTCGTCCTTATGCGTCCCCCAACTCGTGAGATGTGTCTAGATGCTCTCGAGGATTTGCATCGCACATGTAAGTTACCTTCCCATAAGCTCACCCCTTCCAAACACCATACTAATTAATCACTCCAAATATAGACGAAGAAGCCCGACCCATGACCTTAAAAGTCCTTGCTAAATGGCGCCCTGAATTCGCGAAGCCACCACAGCAGCAGCAGGATCAAATTCAGAATCAGGCTCCGTCTGATCCGAACATGGCTAATGCCAACGCCAACACCAACGTGAACGGTATCGGCCAGGCCTCCTCCAATGGTTTCCATCAACAGCAGCAGCAAGCGAATGCCACAATCTCCCCTGCAACCGCTACGGAATAAGTTTCGGGAAAGCCGTTCGATGTGCTTGATCATCCATCCTACGTCCCTACCTGCCACGACCACTTCCTATCCCAAATTTCCCAGCCATGTCATATTCTACGTACCAACGAAAGCGACACCCACGCATGTGTTTGATTAGATCTTTTTCCCCCTTTACTTTCTCTCTCTCTCTCTCATTTACGGAGGAGTTACTTTTACTTTTTTGTATGTGTGAGAGATTGTTGTCACCATCTCGGTTCCCAATTTTTTTGTTTCTCTGCTCTCCTGATGTATAAGTACTTACAATTAAAGATACTCCATGGCGAACTCCGGGGATGATAGCTAAATGTGTTTGTTTAATTTTATCAATCGACAACTGGGATAGGATAGGAAATGATAATTTGATAATTCGATGATGATCCAAAGATTCGTTCATATTGATACAAAACGCCCACTGCCTAGTAGTTCATATATATAGACGAAGGGGGTATTCTGCCTGCCCCCTCGGCCCTTTTCTTCACTTTTGATAGTAAAAACATATGAGAAAAGCGAGAAAAGCTCTCAAACCCATCAGTCTATCTATATACCTTGGGGATATTCAATATAAAGTAGAAACCACACATACACACAGGACCCAAAAAAACAAGAAAAAACTGTTAAGACATTTTACGAAAAACCTCTAATAAATTCTACTCCGCCCTCAAAACAACACCCTTCTTCTTCCCTCCCCTCTTCTTCTTCTTATGCCCCTTCTCAAACGCCACTGCACTCCCGTGATCGCGTCCAAAGTTATCCAGATCCTTAACCTTGTAGATCCGGATGATCCAGTTCTCGCTCGTGTACGCTTCCTCGACGTGTGTGAGTTCGGGCGATTCGTCGGGGAGACGGGAGCGGCGGACGCGGTCTTGGGCTTGGCCCGCTGGGAAGAGGGATTGGAAGTTGTAGTAGGAGAGTTTGTACCTGTTTTTTGTTTAACGTTAGTTGGTGAGTGGGTGGTGAGTATTGGAGGGTACTTAGGGGGGAACGTACATCAAGCTGTTTCGCATGGTTGGGGTGGCTTGACTATCGACGCGGTACTCGCCGCGAGGGGTGAAGAAGTCTCGTTCCTTGACTTCCTCTGGCCAGATACCTTCCGCGATACGAACCATCCAGAGGAACTTGTTGATATCATCACCAGAGTAGCCCAACAACCCACCAAAGACGACGAGGACGTAGTCAACGTCGTGTTGGCGAAGGATGGGGTAACTGACTTCTTCGGGGGATGCCATCGCCTTACCAACGGTGGCGATGTGGGTGTTGTTCCAGGTATTGTTGTCAACGAGAGTAGGACGATCAGCCATTCCACCGATTTGGTATCCGTAATCCCACCAAGACATGATCTTTGCGTTCTGAGGGGTGTTTTTACGGAGCCAGTAGTAGGCCTCACGGTAGTCGTCGATGATCATTTGACTGCCGTCGGGCAATTTGCTCGCCAACACGACGGATGGGGAAGAATAGGCGTTCGAGGTAACCCAAGTACAGTGGGCAACGAAAAGTAGCAGGTATGCCACAATGGACCCGGTGACGAGGGTTTTGGAAACGGAGGAGTAGATCCCTACGGCTGGTTCCTTGCTTGAACGGGACTCCTTAGAGTCGCTGCTAGTAGTCTTGCTCTCTTTCTCCTCCCTAGGCTTAGCGGAGAGGTAATTGTCGAGGATGTGCGAGAGAGCTAATGCGGCTGCCACACAAACAACAGGTGTCAGGGTCAGCATCAAACGAACCATGACACCAGCGAAGTAACTGGCGAGAACGGCGTAGATGACCACAAACACGTGCTCATCCTTCAAAGTCCGGAAACACATGTAGATACCAGCCGGGAAGAGCCAGATCATGAAGTTCAAGTCGAAGAAGAACGAAGGCCATGCTGTTGGCTGATGCTCTGAGACGGAGGCGATAATCGGGATATTGATTTTAGCGTACTCGGTATCCCATAGCGAGTAGAAACGACCACTCCATGGTGCAATAACTCCAGAAACCGTCAAAAGCACAAGAGCGGCGAACGAGACACCGAAAATGAGCATCACCAGGCTAGTAAGGAGAGTTTGGGCGTGCTTCCCTGGAACCTGAGCACGGACGAACTCGACAAAAGCAACAACTTGGATAAGACCGAAGACACCTAGACATAAAACTTAGTAACCATTAAACCCCAGGTATAGTAGACGTGGACTTACCGAGGGCGGCCATGTGGTCACTACTCCGAATTGGTAGGAATCCCACAAACGGAATTTGCATACTAGCCAACGTCCCCAAGGCGTACCAAGTCGTATAACTGACATACAACCTGGAGCTGTATCTTCCCATACAGATGAGGACGAAAATGTGGAGGGGAATCAAGTTGGTGATGAAAACATATCCACCCCAGGCGGACACCATGTACCCGTAAAATAGCGCAGACAAAGCTCCCCACATGATCGAACCATTCTTGACAGCCTTAATCCAGAGGTAGAATGTAAAAACCAAGAGAAAGATAGCAATGGCCTCGTTATCGTAACTTCCGGCGACAGACCTGGAGATGTAACCGGGCGTGATTCCCATGAAAGCCGCGGCAAGAAGACCGGCTGATGGGGAGTCTGACATTTCCGACGTAAGAAGGTACATTGCCAATGCTGTCAGGCCCGAGAAGCCTGGAGCGAGAAGGACACATATGTTTCGAATATCAACGGGGAAGGAAAGGAAGCGAAGAATGTGGTAGATGACACCGCTGGTGACCATCAGACCTGGGTATAAGGTGCCACCAGTGACACGTCCTAGAGGATGCCATGTTCCTATATCAATGGTTCGTTAGTATGTAGTTCGTGAGCGCGTTCCCCCCTCCTAGTATAGGTAACCCACGGTCATCAAACCAATCCCAAAAACTGTAGAAACCATTCTCCACGAGGTATTTAGTTGCCCGGAAATTGAACCACGGATCGACTATAGTAGAAAATTCTTATTAGTCTGCACGTTCCCTTCCCCGGGTCGGAATCCGTCACTCAAGAATCATCGGGGTTGGCGGACTCTGGGTCGAGTTCGGAGCTCCTCGAAAACGTACATTCGTGAATAATACTCTCAAATCCTGCAGGACAAGCTCTGTTAGTCAAAGAGGTCTCCAGATAAATATTTTACAATATAAAAATTGGTGCATCTGGGACGACATACTGATTACACTGAACAGACGACTGGAAATGGCGGCCGCAGCGATCACGAGGAGAATAACGGTCCGCAGTAAGCCTCTTGTATTTCTTCCAGTATTGCCCTTCAAGAAGGGCTCAATTGCAGCGGAGGCCATGATGGCCCGGATAGAAAGAAGGAGACAACTTGAAATAGAGAAGTTGAAAGGGAATTGTTGTCGTCGTCAAAGCTGTGAGGAAGAATCTCTTTCTTCTCTTTCTCTTTGTATGAACGACAAGCTGTTCTCAAAAGTCTTGGCATTGACTTGGTCGACGTCAGGGATGCGGCTCTGCGGAGATTCTTTATCTGGTTGTTCTTTCTTCGACTTCGACTTGGACTTCGACATCGACAACAACTTTCGTTAACACTAACATTAACAGTGAAGCATCTATATAGCTCAATTAACTATATCTTCAGAGGATACAGTACATTCTTTCGTTTTCCCTTTACTCTTTCTTTTGTCGTCGAGTTTATCCTCCCGTTTAAGCCCTTTTAAACGTATTCACACTCTTTCACTTTCCATTAAAGATTCATGCCTGGAATCGAACATCCCGAGTTGGTTCCCCTCTCATTAAAACGCATCCACGAATTATTGGTAATTGATTCCACCCCGGAGGATCGATTCGAAAAGTTAGCCCAGTATGAGTCCGAAGCTTGCACTATAACCGTCGATCCACATGATGTCTCCTGGCCGCTTCTAAGCTTCTATTTCTCTGCCTGCATAATGGCAAGCCTGTTTTTGGGCCCTGGACTGTTAGTTCACTCATCCCGTTACTTTCTACGGATGAGCTAACGGCTTTCAGGTCTTGCAGCCGCATGATGGCGGTCCGAGTACCTGTTGGATTTGTGGCATCGGATTTCCTACTTGCGAGATCTCTCGCCCTGGCCGAAGCCTATTGGCGAGGGCGGGTTGGCAGGATGAAAACGATTATTAGGAGGGCCCAGTGGCCGGATCCTCTGAGTAGATTGATTGGGGAATTTCAGGGTAAGAACTACCACATTCTCTCTTTTTAAGATATATTAGTGTGACATTCTCTAAACTCGGTTTCTAGAGCGCTTTTGGAATGGTCTCATCGGGCACGTCGGCGGGACCCATCAGACGATCACACCCGCAGCTGGTGCCGCTCACTCCAATATATTTCCTCCGGATACGGGAACCAACAATTGTGAGCGGTGCGCCAATCCCGCAGGAAGCGCCAACCTGACAGGGAGCCTCAATGCAGCGGGCGGCATGCACACGTGTTTTATCCGACCTTTTCCAGGAGCGTGGAGGGGCTGGGACGCAAACACGGGCCTAATATACCCTAGAAGCCAGCTCAATACAGAGGGAAAGTGAGCCGAAATGTAGCTAATGAGTGTTCATCGGCGTTTGCGGATCGTTCTGTTCCAGACTGGTGTATGCTCTGCTGAGCGTTCCTGCTAAATGAAAGCGCAGTGGAAAGTCCTTCCAATATTTTTACTAGAGGCAATTTGTATATTTTCAGAGAAATAGTCCGTTATGAATCGATGATCACGAGAAATATTCCCAATCCCTCCCATATCACGGGTGGAATAGATCCCTGAGGTCCTCGGAACCCCCCATTCAACCACAATATAAAGGTCAACATAATAACATACAGATATCTAGGAAAGCTTGTGATATATACAAGACAAAGATTGGGTCTATCAGTAAAAAAAATCATGTTTTTTCTTTTCTCTCCTTTCGCTCGCAAGACAAAAAAAGGTTTCTGGACGTTAAAAAAATAGATAAGGGAAACAATAGTACAAATAATGCATCTCTACCTCTGTCTGCACTTGCTCCTCGACAGCCCTAAACCAAACCAAGAGATTAACCATGGAGGGGTTTTGATTCCTTGCTGCTCTCTGGGGACACCTTATATCCACAACAGCCGGTTTCCGCGTTTCAGCACTCTATTTCTCTCCAGCCTTCATCTTTATAAATGCTTCGAGGTCGAATCGCTTATCATCGAAATCCGTGATGACTATGAATGGAACAGCGTCAGCAAAAACCTATCCATGAGCAATCCAATGTCTCCCATAGAAATAAAGCGAGATATAAGTTGGAAGAATCTCATACCTCCATTACTCTTCGTCTCAGGCGGCGAGTTCTTCTTCTGCCATTCCTCCTTGGCCTGCTTTATCAATGACTCCTTGCGATTGTATTCGTGATCTATCCGGGCGGTCTTGGCCTGTGAGTTGAGGGAGGACTGGTGGTAGAGACCGTAGACGACACCAGCTGCGAGGGCTGAGTAGCGGAGGACCTAGATGGGAAGAAATTCGATGTTAGTATATGCCATATATTCACACAGAGAGTATTGATACGCGATAGCGGAAGGTGTAGGCGGTTTGGGAAGGAAATGGTAGATTTCTCACATTGACACCTTGTGAAGCCATGGCTGCAGAATCTCGGATAGTCGGAAGGAGGACGGCAGAAAGGAAGGCGAGAGGTCGGTAATGTATCTATTGACCGATATATTGCAGTTATTCTTAACCGTCAATGGGGCCTTGGGGGACGAGGTTTGGTTCCTTTTTCAAATTGAGCTTCAAGTCGGGATAAGAAGTTGATGAACAAAAAAGGTCCGGAATTTCCCTTGTGCAAAGTTTTTCCGTTCCGAGGTTAACGCGAGCTTTTCGATGTGAGGCTCAACGAACAACGAAACAAGCAACAACACACACTCGCTCTTGGGGAAATCCTCAATACTCATGTTGTCTGTCGTTTTCTCTTGGGTGAGAAGCTACGCTGGTTGTCTGTCGCTATCCTGGTGCTAAAGAATTATATCCTATTTGGTCTCGATACCCCGAAAGGCGCAAATTTACTATCATCAAGAACGGATCAATGTTGTCATGGAGGCAGCAGATTCGCCTTCCCAGCGCCCCTCAGCAAGCGGCGGAATGGCAAGTGATGTTAATGCTTCTGTGCCCAACTCTGGAATACCTCAAGGCGGTCCGTCAAACATCGCGAATGAGACAGCAGCAGCTTCTACTAAAGACCCTTCGGTCAGGAAAAACGTGTCACGGTTATTTTTCTTGATTATTACTTGCTGCTAACTCTAGTTTCTTCAGGTCGGTGTAAAACTAGTTCTGGAACATCAGTCAAGGGCATTATTGTCCGGGGAAGAGGTGATTTTTGCAAAATGCATGGGTGATAGTTCCCCACCCATTGTTTCCGCCGATGAAATTGCAGTTTCAGAGGATCTTTGTCCCGAGAGGGTTCATGGATCGAAGATCCTCCAGCTTCCTGATTCTCGGATCTTGAAGGTTGGACAAGGGGTGGGGATGGGGGAGGCAGAAGCTATCTGTCTTGTTTCTAGGGAGACAAATGTGCCGGTGCCTCGAGTACATAATGCGTACATGATCGGAATTGTTGGGTATATTCTCATGGACCTCGTCCATGGTATCTCCCTCACAGACTGCTGGAGTAGATTGTTGGATAAAGAGCAGAAGTCAATCGTTGAGCAGCTTCGGGGATATGTGGACGAATTGCGGGAAATCGAAGGAGAGTTTATCGGAGGTGTAGACGGAGGTCCATGTGACGAAGTGCTTTTTAAACACCCTTGGGGCCAAACATCCCCAACTTATGGTCCGTTCTCGACCCGTCAAGAGTTTAACAAAGGAGTTTCTGCAGCGCTCAGGAACTCGAGACCTAATGAGGTGTTCACTGAGGCAGACAAGGTGTTGGAGGCAGACATTCTAGCTTCAGGAACCGGGGATGCATCTGAGAAAATGGTTCTCACCCATGGAGATCTCAACCGCGGTAATATCATAGTCCACGAAGGAGTGGTGACGGGCATTGTGGACTGGGGAGCTGCTGGGTATAGCATCCCCGAGATGGAATACTTCAGTGCGAGGTTAACTTCGGATGAAGCGTCGTGGGACACCGCGATCGGATCCTTCATTCCAGTTTTCGAAAAGGAGCGTGATTTCTGGCTGAAGGTAAATAACCAGATGGCAGTTTATACCGGGATATAAGATGGGCGAAGAACCCGTGCTCCCAGCTCCATTCCAGGCAATTATTTGTTCAGAGGCACCCATATGTCTGCCATTGCAGTGGACACTTGCTTTGCCGGTTGTCCTATATTCCCTTCCCAACGGCTTGACATTCCGGCAGGGACTATTTCCTCGACCTCGAGAGAAATCAACACCTCTAAGATCCATTCTTGGCACCTCTTCTTCCCGTCGTTCGGCGGCTTCTCGGCCATCATAATCCTTATCGCCTGCAACCGCTGTGCAGCTGTCAATTTTGCCAGGCGACACCTGCCTATCGCTTGACGACTTTTTAGTTTAGTGCCAGACCGATGCTCAAATATGAAGCGAAGCGTCGCCAAGTCCAACAACGTGACATGGAGGAGGTCGCCAAAGTCATAACCAGTGCGATGTATCATGAACGCCCAATGGGAGCGGTATTCAGGATCAGTTCCCGGACCGTACACAATAACCGAAAGCTCATAATCCATTGCGCGGGGCCGTCAACTTCAGTTATCTTGACTTAGCTCGAGCTCTACTCAGAACTGACATGGGGAGGGGTGGGACTCGTAAACGTGCGTTAAAAGTCATAGGATGCGGAGACTGATTTGCTCAACCGCAACAGAAGACCTGGAGATCTTCAAAAGTTTTCAGAAGTTCTCAATGTTTGAGGAGAAGATCCTCAGCATAAGTACGCGCCCGTCCATCCCTTTTTTGGCTTTCATGCATGCTTTCGTAGCAGCTTTTTATAGGTTCAGACGGCCTGGGGAGACCGGAAGTGACCATTATGCCGGGTTTGCGAGGGATTGCAACACCACTCGCTCTTTACGTGCCATTCGACGTTTATCGGCTGCATATCGGCCGTTCTGGATTGATTGAGGGCCACATCGCGTTACTGGATTGATCCCGCTATCCCTGTCAGCATTAAGCGTGGGCATCCTTTTGAGTTTTTTATATGTCGGTAATATCAATAGTTGATTACTCAAGAATGAAGTGATCCAGTCTGATCCATAATTTCTCTCCATTTCGTGGCTTTGGTGGTGAACAAAACACGAACTCGAGCCGAAAAGTGAAGTTTAGATAGCTGATTATGTAAGGATATACATGCCATTAAAGTTTAAGGTTTCGGAACCGGAGAAATGACATCCCGTAGAATCAGGAACGAAAGCGGAAATGCGGGTTGCTGGACAGCGAAGTAAACAGTGAGGGAGTGAGCCACGAAAAGGAACATCTCTGGAGCTATCATTCTCACCGGAGACGGAGATATACAGAGATCACAATGCAGCAGCGAAAAGATGAGATTTTAGCCAAGAAGGCGAAGCTTGCGGAGATCAAGCGCCAACGAGAACTGCGGCAAAAGGAGTTCTCCCAGACTCGACAATCCGTTGATAATAACATAACAGATGTATGAGCTTTAATACTCGACCCTTCTAGGACTTTCAAGCTAAATATGTGCGCGGAATTAGAATATATCCCCGTCCCCAGGTCGCGCAGAAAGCAGAGCCGAGCTTGACAACCTCATATCCCGTCTCGTTGATCGCCCTGGATCCGCAGCCCTGAGAGAAGGCGGAGAAGGTTCACCACGAAGATCCAGTCGGCCCAATTCACTTCTCAGCGCGAGCCAACTTAGCGGGGAGTATACAGAACCCTACACACCACCCACACGGCCAATATCTCAGTCCATCGCAACCCAGACAATCGCGACAGGGGATCTACCTGCCCCTCCAGAGCCTATCCCTGAAGCGAAGGCCGAGACGCTTACATATAGTAAAGGTGTTCAGACAGATGCGTGGGCAGAACCACGGAGTAGGTCTGCGGATAGAGGGTCGGAGTCAGAGAATGAGGATGCCCAGAGGTCAAATAAGCGGTTGAGTAGGAAGGAGCGGGAAAGGGATGAGGAAATTCGAGAAAGCCTACGGAAGGAGATTGAGGCGGAATTACAAGCTGCGAATAAAGAAGGGGGTGAGGAAGATGCGACGAGGTATCCGCTTCGCACTCTCACGAGTGATGAGTTGAATGCAGTGACGTCGTCGGATGATTTCTTGGATTTCGTGGAGAAGTCGAGTAAGGTGATAGAGAGGGCTTTGGATGAGGAATACGATGTTCTGGCCGACTACGCGCTTGGTGGGGCCGGGCCTGATAATGAAGAGGATGAGGAATATTGGGGGAAGAAGCAACGGGAAATTAAGGAGGTTGCTCAGTACTGGGACGAGAGATGGAGTAAGAAGAGAATGATCAGTGATATTAGCTTCTCTCCAAAGGTACGGTCACTTTATACCTCTTTCACCAGCTTCTCCTACTAAACCAGCCATTCTTGCAGTTCCCAGAGTTAATATTGGCTTCTTACACCAAAAACCCTACCGCCCCTCACGAACCTGACGGCCTAGTTCAGATATGGAATCAACACCTCCATTCCCGACCCGAATATATCTTCCACTCGACATCCGACATCCTTACCGCCAAATTCTCTCCTTTCCATCCGAATCTAGTCGTTGGTGGCTCTTACTCTGGTCAAGTTCTATTATGGGACACACGTTCCTCCCGTGCTGGAGGCGGTGCACCCGTCCAGAAAACACCATTGACGGGCTCAGGTCACACCCACCCCGTCTACAGCATCTCCATCATCGGCACACAGAACGCACACAACATCCTCACCGCCTCTACAGATGGAGTCGTCTGCGGTTGGACCGTCGACATGCTCTCCCAGCCTCAAGAATACCTAGAACTCACTACACCCCCGCCATCAAAGACCGAAGACCTAGCCCCCACAACCATGTCCTTCCCACAATCCGACCCAACATTCTTCCTCGTCGGAACCGAAGAGGGAGGAATCTACCCCTGCCACAGATACGACCGCGCAGGCGCCAAAGCAGGCACCGACCACCGCCTCGCATACCGCGGACACACTGCACCAGTCATGTCAACAGCCTTCCACCCAGCCAAGGGCCCAGTCGATCTAGGTGACCTAATGCTAAGCTCTAGTCTCGACTGGTCTGTAAAACTATGGCGTGCCCGCGCCCCAGCAGCGACATCCACAGCCGCCGCATCCTCTTCATCCACAGCCCAAAAGGTTGAACCAATTCTCGACATTAGCCGCGAAGACGTCGTCTATGACGCACGCTGGTCTCCCCATCGCCCTGGTGTCTTCGCGCTCGTCGATGGAGCAGGAAACGTCGAGGTGTGGGATCTCTATACCGATACGGGCGTCCCAGCAACTTCTCAAACCCCCTCGAAAGGAAAAGGAGGTATTCTGACGAAGAGTTTGAATAAGGTCGCGTGGGAGGAGAAGGAAGGAAGGAGACTTGCGACAGGAGGGTTGGATGGTGTTGTTACTGTGTTTGAGGTCGGGAAGGGGCTTAGTGGGAGCGCGGATGAGGTGGCTGCTGAGGAGTGGGCGGGGATTAAGAGGTTGGTGGGGAGGTTGGAGCAGAAGGAGCAGTCGCAGGTTTAGATAATTCTCAGCATTTTTCGTTTCGATTTTTTATGGCGTGGGGGCCTTTGGTTCTTTTTTATATCCTCTGTGGTTTTGTCGTGTTTACTCTCTTTTTAAACATGTATTACCAGTTATAGGGCTGTTTTGAAGGAGGGAAAGCTATATACCCCCTTTTCTCGTCTACTGCGCTTCTTCTCTACATAGCCCCTGTTGACGAATTTAGAGGCAAATTGAAACGGTACTATTCTACTTCTATGGTCTTTATCCCACCCTACGTAGTACGATAGGATCGTCTTCCCCCACTGTTGAAGCCCGTGTAGAAAAATATATATAATAAATAATCTAAGCTAGATTCATCTATCGGAAAGGTACATCGTTCCCAACGCTGATCGTCATCAAGAGAAAAAGCTCCAAGAGCACAGCTCTCGCCACCCCATATATACAAGCAACAATTACCCCTTAACCGCCCCTATAACAATCTAATTAGCCCAAGAACATAGAGTTAAGCTCACGAAGGACACACTCACTCCACCCCCATTCTTCATCTAATTACAATAAGTCGAAATGCACGCAATCCCCGACGTATACGCGCACGCATACGTCCCCCCATTGCACGCATCATTCCTAATCGTCACACCCTCACAGTGCGCAATAACCTCATCCCCGCCATCAACATAAACATCCAGCCCGCCATCGACGGGGAAATAGTTCAGAACCTCATCGCAATTGCACGGGTTCCGACTCTCGAATTCGGCCTCGAGGTCGACGTCCATGCTCAGGTCGCAGCCCAAGCAGGCGCCTTGGGTGTAGGTGCCGGTGCTGTAGGAGCTCCAGGGGATTTCGCCTTCGTTGCCGAAGCCGCTGGTGCAGGTTCCGGACCAGAGGTCCCAGTCTGCGTGGGCGGGGAGGGCGAGGAGGGAGAGGGAGGTTAGGGAGAGGATTGTGGAGCGCATTGTTGTGGTGGTTTTTGTGTTTGTGGGTGTGTGGAAAGGTGGGAAGTTGAGTTTCTGAGACTAGAATAGGTGCTTTGTTACTTGAAGAGTGGTTTGTTCGACTGCTGGTGATAACAGTTCAATGAACGACAGGATTCACTGGCCTTTTATAGACCTTTCTCTTCTTCCCGTCCCGTCTGTATGAAGCTCAACGGATCCATATTCAAGATCTAGAAGGCAGTATCACTGCTACGGCCCCCAAAAGGTAATGTCGGAGACGCCGTCGCTCGGGAGAGGCTGATTAGAGTGATGTTTATAATATGTCCGGTATCTTGGCTAGGGAGAGATCCCGTCCCCATCAGCCAGCTTCAACAAAGGCGTCTCCATCCTGCAGTATAAATTGGGAAGTGATCGTACAGGTTTGGGGAAGTGGGGAGTGGGTATAGTCTCCTGCGCGACGGTTATTCGACACACTTTCTTCTTCTGTCGGGGAAGGTAGAATCGGGTAGATTCTCCTGCCTTGAGTTGACGTCACAACCTGGGGTCCAAGCGGTGAGCAGAAAAGAAAGAAACAAAGCTTGAACTTTGAAAACCCTTGTCCAGACGAGGGCGGCACGGGATCGCCAGGCCCTGGCTCGAGACGAGGACCAGGTGCGATACATCAGCTCTCCAGGGTCGTGGTGACCAAAAAGTACTTAGGGCTTCGGCAACAGAAGTGGTCGAATAGATTGAGTCTTGCCTAACTCGAAGTGGGATATGGATTCTCCATTACTCAGAGCTTTATATGTTCGATACAAGGGATCCTTGTTCCAGGCCAGGCGTAACGAACTTGGGGGATCCTCCGGTTAAGCCTAACATGGGATGCCGTCCAGCTCACAATAATTATGATGCTCTTGGCCCCGAAAACTAGCCCCCAGAAATATAGAAATATCAACATTCCAAATGTTGAGCTTCAGCTATGCTGTCCAGGGTCCTTGCCGGGTAAAATCTACTAGGTCAGGCCTCAGCGTCCGTTCATTGTGCCGGTATCCGATGCAGATATACGAGTTTGGGGCGCTCATCGTTCACCCATTGTTCGGCTTACGCCCTTAGCCGAGCATCGTATAAGCAGTTAAATGCAAGCTCAACTCCCAAGGTTCAACCTCTAGAGAGCTTATCGCCCACATCGCGGGAGACATTTGACCAGTGCGCAGCGGGAAAATAGACATAAGACGACGGTTTGCATCAGACTCAGCATCTCACAAACAGACGAGAAAACAGAAAGAAGAAACACGGGACAATCCATGCAACACGACTTGTGACATGTTGCTATTCAGCCCCCTCTAACCCCTTTACCCTGGCGACACGACATGCCTTTGACACCGTGGTTGGTCGTCTATCGTCCGTCGTCTGTCGTGAAAGAGAAGGTGGATCTCTTGGCGCTCAGACGGGTAAATAAACTCCTGTGAAGATCGTCATCGCCCCCAATCTTTATCAAGATTATCAAGATCGAAGACGATGAACATACATACGACGGTCAGCATGAGATCACGAAGCCTTCCTTGAACCTCTTCAATAAGATGGATCTTGCGGCAATTAGAATCTACAACGACATACCTTTAACGCGGTAAGACAAACAAACCATCAGAGACGACGCTCAAGAGGAACAACACTTTCGCCCACCAACACCCCTTTAGGGAGGCATTCGGTTGAGAGAGAAAACCAAAGACGGTAATTATGGGGTATGGGGAAAAGCATAACTCGAAGAAGGGGAAACTGTGACGCCATACCGTTCAAAGTGGCTTGGTCAATATCCATGTATGGGTGTGGGCGTGGGTGTGGGAACTGGGCCGCATGAATTGATGAACTGGACATATCTCCAGTCTTTGGGGTCTTTCCGGGCACAGACCTATCCCCCTTATGGTCCGTAGCCCGGGAGTGACTCTCTTGGTGAAGTTACTCCACGAATCGAGGGTCACGGCGGAGCATTAATGATTTGGCCCTATGTGCACAGCCCACCCCCAACAGGGGGCGGGAAAGCCCTTTGGAAACGAAACTCTGGCTCTCTTCTTATTTTTATATCTTCCAGGGATCGTTCCCTGTTGTTAAGGAAAACGCACTCTTGAAACGGTTCCCAGATTCCCCAGATCCAGAACAGATGTGGTCCACATGTGGAAAAGCCTCACCACGTTGCATCTGTGCCGAAATCGTATGACTATTTAGAAAGGGGCGCAGAATGCAACGAGGGCGACAATGAAATGATTGCTTTCATCGTTCGGTTTGCTCCTATATGCCCTCTCCCTCGCGTTCTGGGGATTTCCCTCTCTATCAAAATGCGAGTCAAAGAATACGATGGTGACCCCTTCAGAGCTCCTTCCACAAGGTTTGAAGGGCCTCTCACGATTTTCAACTCAGGCCTACTGCTGATTTCTACCAGCTTTGACATCATTTGAAAGCGAGAAAAGGAAGGAAATATGGTTAAGATCCTGATATTGCATTCTTAAAAGATTAAACTAGTTCATTATTCGTCTTTAATCGACTCTTTCAACATCAACCGCCCTGCGTCTCGCATTACCAACAACATACAAACGGCCATGCTCCACAAGCTCTGCCTTTTGCACATAGTTCCCATCCTTATCCTGCTCAACATACGGAACTCGTCGAACATCCAACTTCCACCTCCTATTCCGCTCGATAACCTTCAACCCCAACCACCATACCACCCCCCAAAACAGACTGAAAAGCCCAATGGCGGGCAAAATATACCACGCATAACCCACGACCTCCTCCACAAATGGAGAATCAGGGGCGGGCACTGCAAACGCGCCAAAAAGGAAGAAGGACATTGCGCAGAAGTAGACGATAACATGAAGGGGGTCAATCCACGGTTTGTATTGTACCTTTTCAGCCCAGTTGCGTCTCGATTTGGGGAGAAGAGAATCCAGTTTCAGGTAGAGAAGCCCACCAGACACGAGAAAACCGATGACTGCAACATTGACATAGCCGTAGAGAGAAACCAGGAAAGCATAGGCGGTGTCTGGCTTCAGCATGGATGTAACCGCGATTAAAAGTACAGAGGTAAACCAATGTAGAATCAGGGCTCCCATTGGGGCTCTCTCCAGGTGGTTTTCGAAATCGATATTACTAGTGCTAAGGTGACTACCTTTGCGGTAGTGGGCGTTGTTTCTATGCCCAGGCCGAAGCATTGCCCACGGCGTCGTGTACCCCGTCGCGAAGAAGAGTGAAAATGGGAGTATGCCTTCCTTCGCGATCTCTTGCTTCACTCGTGCGGTGGTAAACGTTATGGCAAGTATGTTTCCGAGAATGGAGAATGCGATGAAGCCGGAGAATACCTGTCTGGAAACCTCGGTGGTAACGCCAGTCTCGGGATCTGTGGAGTCGAAAAGGTAGTGGAAAAAGGTACCGGCCATATCAAGAGCGTTTGACGGGACGGAGATATATGTTTCCTTCGGGACAACACACAGATAACTAATATTGACCAGAACGTACAGTATCGTTGCGGCCCACATAGCCAAAAGGGTGTACTTTGGGAAGATCTTCCTCGGACTGCGAACCTCGCTCAGAACATAATATGGTTGGTCGAATCCGTAATATGAGAATATGATGAGGAGATAGGATTCGACAAAGCTGCTGACACCATACTTCGGTGCTTGGAAACTTGTATGTATATCGAAATTGTTCTTTGCCGCAGAATTGATCATGTTCTCATCTATGAACAGAGTCGTTCTTTCACCGGTGACCGTGGAGTTATACTCGAGTTTGTCGGTGAAACCTTTGTTTTGAAGGCCACCTGCCGCATGGACCCATCCGAGGACGATGATTGCGAGCAGCATGCCAATTTTGACGACCGCGAAGGCATTGTTGACTAAAATGCCACCTCGTCGTGAGAAGATATGAAGCCCGGCACAGAAGGTTAGCGCCCCAATTGCCAGACCGATAACGGAACGTCGGTCCTGATCGGTAGGTGAAGTGGTGATATCGTCGTGGCCCGCTGCTTTCATGACATATATGCCAAAACCAACGGCGTTCCCGGAGATGTTGCCCAGGACAATGAACATTATTCCATATACACAGGTCATGAAAAAGCGGGGCTTCTTGTAGATATACTCGAGCTTTTTATACGTTAGAAAACCACAAGAACGGGTATTGAAAGCTTACCCAGTTCTTCTCCCCACCGCTTCGTGGTGTAGACACTCGTATCCACCGGCCGTTCTCCAAAACATTGTGAAATGGAAGAGTCAACCCAAGCTCAAGCCAGCACAGGGCGCCGCATATCACGATCAGCCCACATGAGGCCCATAATAGCAGTGCAGCACCAACACTTCCGGTCCCAGCAAGGACTTTCGATGGCACTGTGAAGATCCCCGAGCCGATGGTACGGTTGAATGCGAGGCAGAGAACCGTGAATGGTCCTAATAACTGTTTAGACGTTGGAGAAACCTCGACACGCTATTTTACTCATTAGCATTGGTCGAGAAATAAGGAGCTGTGGCTAAAGCAGTCATACCTCTCTTTCGACGTTTAATTCCGCTACTCTTCGCTCAAGCTCTCGTAGCGAGAGAGTGTCGTCCTTTGTCGATGCTCTGTCGTCCTCCATTTGGTCGGCTTTGGTTCAGCCCAACTCAAGGCTGCGCTACCGCGATGGGGGTGGAAGGTTGCCAATAGGTTGGCCCTCTAAACGACCTTGCATATATTTAATGAGGCTGGTGTTTGGTTCTTGAGATCGCACAGCTTTAACGCTCATGAACACGAGGCAAATGAAATCGAAATATCTCAAGAATCAGGAGACATTCTTGAAGAGAAAGAAGTATGATCTCAATATTTTTTTTGTCATTTCACGACAGTGTTAGAGAAGAAGGCTGAGAAAATGAGGAAAGCGAGTGGGCAAGTCACCGAGTCTGCGTCAAAGAGTATTATGACCCAGGTTCAGTTTGAGCCTCAACCATCCCTTCAGCTGCCGCGATGACTTTTTCTCCGCTTCACCTTGAAACAAGGATAGATGTGGCTGAGGGTGAAAGCGGACAAAAGACATCTCGCTTCGACAGCCTGCACCAATGAAAAAAGTGCAGCAACCAAGTTGAACGAATGAACGTGTGTTGAATCGAGAGGGATATGCAATCTTGCTGATCAGGCCAGCCTTGCGATGGTGTGAACCGGCTGCCTGGGCGCCTTCTTGAGGAAGCTCGTACTTCGTATCCCTCCGTACTCGGTGCTCTCGCCTGGGAGTCACTTCGGCGACGTAAGGGCGGCGGGGATATCTATCTTCCGTAGAATATGTCATTGCCAGTGAGCAGGGTACGAGGAGAATAATGAGGCGTAGAGAATTCTAAAAGGATATCTCAGGTGAGGCCGCGTACATTGGGGTGAGTAATTACTATACTCATAATGTGTGGCCGTTGAGGCGAAGCAAGGCTGCGGAAAATGTTATGACACTTCTTCCCTCCGACATGGCCGCCTGCAGTTCATTTATCACATCTGGGGTCAAGTCGCATTTTCTATCCAGTACACCCCCACAGGGATCGTGAAGTCAAGAAGAATACGGTGCATATCTCATCCACCTTACACCTAGCTCGACAAACGTGATTTTCACTGCGAGAATGTGACAGTATCCACGGCTCAAAGTCTTTCAAAGTAGCTGTTTAGACCACACGCTGTCCCACATCAAGCGGCCATCATGTCCGCGCCCAACTTCGGTGACGTTGTGAAAGCTCTCGAAATTTGCCTGTGGATCAAAAAGAATTGCTTCGACCCCACCAGCCATGCAGACGTCAAGTACGCCGAGTTCAAGAAAGACATTACGGACCTTCACAGACGCCTAGATCAGTTCAAGGCGACATTCGAAACTGCCCTTCGTCACACTGATGATGCAGACTCTTTTAAGAGGGAAGCCGACGAACTTATCGGGGACTTCAAATCGACGCTGCAGCAATGTCAGGAGCTGCTTCGCAAATACGTCAAATCCGAGCAAGGGAAACCCACCCCTCTCAACAATGCGTTTTGGCACACATCACCGCAGTTGAAGATTAACGAGCTTCGAGAACGCATACAGTCGCATACGAATATGATCGCGCTGATCATAGAGCCCGTACAGCTCCAAATCAACACAAGGACACTGGAGAATACAGAGTTCATTATACAGCTCTTGACGGAGCCTCAAAAATTTATCCGAAATACTCCTCTTCCAGAAATTCATCCTGACATAGACGCACGGCTGAGGGACGCTCTCAATCGGAGCCTTGCACCTGAAGGTTTGAATACGACACGCATTCCCTTGAAAGAAGGTATCATCGTACTATCACTACAGTATCAACAAAGTACGGCGCCGTCTACGAATTCTGGAGATACTCAACCTATCAAGCAACATCTCTGCCTTCTGAAGGCGCACTGGCTATTGAAAGCCCTCACCACGTCTAAAGAATTCGGCGCATTACGGCCTGGACATCTATACCGCCAAATTTTGATGCAGCTAGATCAGGGAATCGCCAAGCAGTATGCCAGGGAAGATACTCCACAGCTGAACGAAGATAGGATCCGCAAACTGAGCGCCTCCGAATTCATCATATGGCCGGAGAAGAAGTTCAAGCAGACCGATTCAACTGAATCTGGGACCCCGCTCGCGAAGCTGGCCTTGGTCCCGGAGTTTCAAAACCAAAAAGAAGAGCTTTCCATCTTCAAAGCCGACGATACTACTCTCCGAACAGTCCATTCGACAACTCCGTTTGATAAATCCCTGCGCCCCAGGGACACAGTGCGGGACGTGGATCTTCACAGTGGTGGATTAGTGCCTCTATACTTCATCAGCAGCTCTGAGCAGAAGTGGAATTTCCAGATTGTTTACGGAAAGACGGTAGTTGCGTACGAATTGCAGAGCAGGGAAGACGCGCTCAATCTGCAACTTGCGTTCACAGGCTTTAAGGTTGAGGCATACTCGGAAGCGGTGTCTTTTACAGCGACCTACCAGAAATCTGGATGGACCCCGTTTGTACGAGATAGCCAGAAAATCGGGCACGGGGAGATACAGTTATGGCAGTGGCCTGTTGAAGAGAACCCGCTTGAACCCCCGCTCACCCCAAGGACCTCCGAAGGCAGTGGGAAACGTAGTCTCCGATCAGCCTCTGGCTACTCTTTCGCCTCTCAGTCTTTCATCGACCTCGACACCAACATAGTATCCGTCATGCAAACCGACGATGGTAGAGAGATAGTGATTTCCCGATTACCGCCTCCACCACTACTTATGGCATTCACCAATAATAATGGCATATATACTATCTGGCAGGTTGACAGTAAGTAATCATTATCGAACAGTATGTTGAAGGAAAACCCCTCGCTAATTTCTTTAAAGTATCAGACTTAGACTTTGCCGAATCTCACGCGCATCGGCGTATCATCCTCCATCACCGACATAAGAAGACGTTCAAGATTTGGAGATTATCTGTGAATGAATCCGAGCTAGCGTCCTGGGACATCTGTTCCCTCGTCCCCGCCAACAACGGGAAAGTCAGAGGTGGGCAATTTGCCAAATCACTCGATTGCACATGGCTTGACCTCGAGTTCCCAAGTGAGCAGAGGAAGAAGAGGTTCACGTCTGATTTAGTGACGGTGCTTAAAAGGAGAGTGCAGCAGCTCGATCAGCAGGGTATAGGCCGGGGGAGGGCAATATCAGAGGCTCAGACGCCATACCCTGGGATTTGAAAGCAGGATTGGATTTCAGAAGAGATTTTGATACTAGCATAACCCCGTCGAAACACACCACTCGTCGGCAGTTTGGCTGTTCCACCTCCGTTTTAATGTCTACCGCTCATAGACTTCGACACTTACGGGGCTGCGCGTGCATTACGACGAATCCGCGCCCGGTAACAAAGCCATTAAGACAACCGAGTTCCATGACCGTCTCCATGATTGTCTCGACGACGATGTCTCATTAGTTGAAACGGAGACAGAAAGGGTGAATACTGATTTCAAAGCAGGCAGCTGTATTCGCGGCGGGATATGCGATTATGTGGGCACCCCAAGCCAAACCCGGGTTCCAAAATTCCAGAACCGTCTACTCTATTTCCTCCTACCCCTCAAATGAGGATTTCACCTAAAGAACGACCAGAACGATCGTCTTCTTGAGAAACAAAGGTTGGGGGGAATATACCGCAACGTACCTGCAGCAGATAGGAAGGGATTTCTTGATAAGTAACCAAGAGATCCCAACAGAGAGGACGGCCATCCAGAGAAGGACACAGAGGATCCAAATTAGATAGAAATGAACATGAATCGCGTTGAGGGGTTGATGTCGAGGTTGGAGACCCTCAGAGGGGGTCAAAGCCCTAACTAATCTACTCGGCGGTTCGCAGCAAATGCAACATTCATCCCCCGTCGAATTTTATCGCAATTTCCTGATCGCAACATCTCGAGTACGGTAGCAATCGATCCATACTGGTTGGGAACAAAAAAAATCCAACATTAGAATAACTTGACTCAATCCACGACAAACATGTCGTCGACTCATCGTGGACGTTTATTTCCTCCGGTTTTAAGGTTGTCCGGTTAATGACGCCAAGAACATGGCCCCGGAACAAGATGTGGGGAGGGCCGATCTGCGGATATTAGGCGCTTCAACACCCCGAAGTCGACGCCTCGGGAGTCGGGTCGGAGGCCACGGAGCCAAGCCCCCCGTATCTATCGGGGTTAGGGGCCAGAACCCCTTGACTTGTGAGATTAGGGGATTTGACCGGTGTTTCCCCAAGTCAAAAGATTCATGTATCTCTGTCAAGGCTTTTTACATTGAGAACTCCACCGAAATATATAACCAGAAGACAAGAGAAACAGAAATCCCACGTCCGATCAAGCTTTTCAATCGATTCCATGCCATTTAAGTCTATTAAAACCAATTTGGTTTGATATCGATCTGGGGCAGGAACCAGAGCGATTCCCCATGGGTGGGAAACACCCCCTGAGATCCCCCCATTTCCACCCACGGGACAAGTACCCCCTATTTCCCGCTCATTCCTGTCTCGTATCATTTCTTCCCATCCTCAATCACAAGTCTCATTAGCTATTGCAGCCAATCCTTCAGCCAATTCTGCATAACTGAACCGACCGTTGTATGCGGCGTTCTATATACAATATTAGTTTCGCCTTACTGGAGGATTCATACAAGAGTATACCTGGCAAAGCCCAAGCATGGTTAGAGTAGCCTCATACCTCATCTGCGTCCATAATCCTTTCCCCCGTCATGATATATATCATCGCCGCGAGTTCCCCCGCGATCTCGTCGCACTCAGTTGAGTCATTTTGGGGATCTGGGGCACGGCGGGCAATGTTCGCCAGGATATCGCGACGAGCGAGTGGGGCCGCGGCGGCTGTGGTGCACATAGATGCGCCGAGGGCGAGGGATAGTGTGCGAATGAAGTGCATTGTGGGTACAACTCGACAGATATAAGAGCCTTCGGGCGGAATAGGGCGGGATCAATAGATGGGAAAACAGAAGCAGGCTGAAGAACACTCTGACCAGATCTCTTTGACAAAGTATTTGGACTTCACTTCATATTGGATTCCAAAAGGTTCAATCGATTTGGGCTCATCGGTTTATTAAATAGTTTGCGGACTAAGAAAGCTCTTTCTTTCGACATTCTCCCAAAGGCTCCAAATATAGATCACTTGGTAATATTGGGGGGCTGAATGGGCATCGCTTGGTAATATTGAATCGACAAATGCCCAAGATCGCGGGCCTGGAGCGAACTCCCATGACGGTTTTACACAGGAGAAAAGAGGATCAGTGCTCTTTGGTTTTGTGAGTAGCTGGTAGCTTAACTAGTGTGTCATGGATGGAATCATTCGAAGAAAACTAAGTATAGAGAGAGATAGATGGAAGAAGCTCAATTGAGAAGGATAGGGCTTAGAAGAGATGATGTAAGAAAGTGATTAGTAATGCTGTATGAGTGGATAAAAGTCGGATGGAGAATCAGCTGGCGATGGAATCAACTGATGATAGAATCAGCTTCCATCCAAACCCTAGAGAGTGAGAACTAGCTGGCGATGGAATCAACTGATGATGGGATCAGTTTCCATTCAACTCCTAGAGGGGGGGGACCGGCTGGCGATGGAATCAACTGAGGAGGGAATCAGCTTCCATTCAACCCCTGGAGAGTGGGATATAGATAGGAACCAGCTATCATTGAACCGGTGGGAGATAGGTAGGAACCAGGTAGCTGATTCCAAGACGAATGCACCCTTCCCGTATCCCACTCGCGATCCGGGGATATCCGGATCAGACGCTGAAATTATCTGCCTCTCGGCACTCTTCAAATCAGATACGTTTGGAAGAGCCTGAGTCCGTGGGTAGAGGTAAATATGGACTTCTTTCGCGTTAAGATGGAAGTGGCTGATAAGGGGGGCTCGAGATCGGACTATCACAACGACACACGTTGGGTTTGAACACATATCTATACCCGCGTCCTGCATTATCTTTCGGGACCGTAGAACCATGTCATCAGGTACAGCGAATGAAGCACCCTTTCAGATTTGTTAGCTTCAATATCAACGGTTGGATTGGTTCTGATAACATACATTGGTCAAAGATGGAATTCCACTAAAGTCTCGCCAAGGGGAAGTTGGTAAAGATCCTCTTCACCCATCGACGGCTTTGCGTTGAAAAAGAGATTGCAATCGAGAATAAGAGAGAGAGCCAATTCGAAAGCTGGACTATTAGTGAGCTTAGAGAATATCAACTGATGTACGGAGTACTACTCTCAGCGCTGGAGATGGAGGAGTGGAGGAGTTATATATCAACTGTCATTGCGATAAATGCGCCAATACGCGTGACAGCGCGGAAACTCCCGTCTCAACATTAAATCAACAGCAATGGAAAGAATGAGTAAGCATTCACTGCTTTCAGTGCTTGGGGGTCAACCAAGCTTCTCCTGCAACCTTGGGCTAGCTGTCGCCATTGCTTGAAGCAATAGAATTGCTCTCTCATTCAGGAATATTCATTCCGAGACCTTTCTCAGAAAAGTGCGACAAAAATTCGACCGCAGAGCGAGTGTACTCAATGCTCAGCTGGCAAGTAATGAGTCCAGCGAGTAGCTGTCATCCAAAAGCATGGAGAGTAGGAAGAGAAAGAAAGGAGAAAATCATTCGAATTGAAGAAATGAATATACACAACAGATCACAGCCGAAGCGATCGAGTGAGAAAGGGGGGAGCCAATTTTGCGGTTGCTTTTCCCCACATTTCGCTCACGAACTGAGGGATCCCCGCAGATGCAGCCGCTGGAGTGAGACCCAGACCACAACAGATCATGGCAGTAGCTGGGTAAGTCGGACGCGGCACCGCTTCCGACAGAAATGAAGAAAGCACGATACAGTCGCCGAGGGCGCTGGGGTGAAGCGGAGCGAGATGGGGAAGACCGGTGGCCGGTGAACAGCAAGATCCCCGTTCTCCACAGATCATTTATTAGCCGATTAATTTCTCCGCAGATTGGGCCGTAATTAAACTAGAAGCGTTCATCACCGAAGACAAACCTTGGCTGACCAGGGATTGGAAATAAATAAGGAGCTCTGAACTCCCCCGCGAGGATTGTCCCAATCCACGCCGTCTCGAGGATCAATTGCAAGCACCTCATAGTTTTGGTGACGGTGAAAATTGGACAGTATGTTGGGATCCCTCCGTGCTACTGCGGTAGCTGCCACGGGCCTTTTGGCTGCCTGTAGCCATTCTTCATTGGCAATGGCTCAGGGCGCGCCTAGTTCAAATGGTGGGTGCTTTTCGTGAACCAAAAAGTTATCTCCAATTGTTATTGCGTGGATGTTGACCTAGATGGGTAGCTGTTGTCGCGGACGGCTCAACCTTCTCATTGAACGGCGACAACGTCTCGTACCGTTTCCATGTAGACAACACCACGGGTGAGTTGCTTTCCGACCATTTCGGCGGAAGCATCTCAGGTGATATTCCTATGCCCGAGCAGCCTTGGCCAAACGGTTGGGTTGGAACGATTGGTCGATCCCGCCGCGAATTTCCAGACCAAGGACGCGGGGATTTCCGCATTCCTGCAATCCGCATCCGTCAGACGGAAGGGTACACTGTCAGTGACCTACAGTACCAGTCATATGATGTGATCCAGGGCAAGCCTGCTGTTCCTGGGCTGCCGGGGACATGGGGTGATGAGGAGGATGTCACGACTTTGGTGGTGCATCTCTACGATAACTACAGCTCCGTTGCGGCGGATTTGTCGTACTCCGTCTTTCCCAAATACGATGCCATTGTTCGAAGCGCGAATATTACCAACCAGGGAAAGGGTGATATTACGGTTGAGGCGCTTGCCAGTATGAGTGTGGACTTCCCGTATGAGGATTTGGAAATGATTAGTCTCAGGGGAGATTGGGCTAGGGAAGCGAATCGCCAGAGGAGGGTTGTTGATTACGGTGTTCAAGGGTAGGTGATTTCTAACGCACTGAATCAACATTGTCTAAGCATACTCATGAAAGTATAGGTTCGGAAGTAGCACCGGATACTCCTCTCATCTTCACAACCCATTCCTCGCGCTGGTGCAACCCTCTACTACCGAGTCCCAGGGCGAGGCATGGGGCTTCTCCCTCGTCTACACAGGCTCATTCGCCGTCAACGTAGAAAAAGGATCGCAAGGCCTCACACGAGCCTTGCTAGGGCTCAACCCCGATCAGCTATCCTGGAAACTTGGCCCTGGAGAGTCTATCTCTTCTCCAGAGTGTGTCTCGGTCTACTCAAAGAATGGCATCGGTGGAATGTCCCGCTCCTTCCACAGCCTCTACCGCAACCATCTTATCAAGAGCAAGTTCGCCACGGAGGACCGCCCAGTTCTACTCAACAGCTGGGAAGGAGTCTACTTTGATTTCAACCAGAGTACTATATTTACTCTAGCCGAAGATGCAGCCGCGCTAGGCATTCATCTATTCGTCATGGACGATGGATGGTTTGGCGATAAATACCCACGCGTGTCTGACAACGCCGGTCTGGGCGACTGGACACCTAACCCAGATCGATTCCCCAATGGTCTCGGCCCATTGGTAGAAAACGCCACAAACCTAGACGTCAAAGGCTCATCTGACAAGCTTCGATTCGGTATCTGGGTCGAACCCGAGATGGTCAACCCCAACTCGACCCTTTACCGCGAGTACCCCGACTGGGTCCTCCACGCGGGCAATTACCCCCGTACCGAAACACGAAACCAACTCGTCCTAAACGTCGCCCTCCCGGAGGTCCAGGAATTCATCATCGATTTCCTAACAAAGCTCCTCAATAGCGCAGACATCACATACATCAAATGGGATAACAACCGCGGAATGCACGAGACACCCTCGCCCAGCAACGACCACAAGTACATCCTTGGTTTGTACCACGTTCTCGACACCCTAACCACCCGATTCCCAGACGTCCTCTGGGAAGGCTGTGCCTCCGGTGGCGGTCGCTTCGACCCAGGTATCCTCCACTACTTCCCCCAGATCTGGACATCCGACAACACGGATGGCGTGGATCGCGTCACCATCCAGTTCGGAACTTCACTAGCCTACCCAGCCAGCGCGATGGGCGCCCATCTCTCCGCCGTTCCTAACCACCAGACCGGGCGATCCGTCCCAGTCGAATTCCGAGCCCACGTCGCGATGATGGGTGGCTCGTTCGGTCTCGAGCTCGACCCTTCGGATCTCCAGGACGACGAGAAGGAGGCTATTCCCGATCTGCTTGCGCTAGCGGCGAAGGTCAATCCGATCGTGCTGAAGGGTGATATGTATCGACTACGATTGCCGGAGGAGTCTCAGTGGCCCGCTGTGCAGTTTATTTCGGAAGATGCATCTCAGGCAGTGTTGTTCTTCTTCCAGATCGGTCCGAACGTCAACCACGCTACTCCTTGGGTGAGACTGGAGGGTCTTGATCCCGCGGCGAACTACAGCGTCGATGGGGAGGCCGTATACTCCGGTTCCACGTTGATGAATATGGGGCTCCAGTACATCTTCGATACCGAGTATGGAAGTAAAGTCGTCCTTTTGGAGAAGCAGTGAGTGCGGCCATATGTAGACTAGTTTTCTTTTATATAATACTCCATACTACATTTGTACATAAACAACTTGTATAGATAATACCAACAGGGAGGTCAGACAGAATCAGCAGTATCAGCCAAACTAGCACGTACAGAAGGACGGCCTAAACATTTGACGTCGGCTATCCGAGTGGTAGCCCGTAGACGGCGTCGGACGGAAGCACTGGATAGCCGGATACACTCGGCAAACACTGACCAACCGGTCGGCGCGTGTTCCACAGAGGTACGGTGCCTGATTACGATGCATGCCTCTTGAATAAAACATCGGCTTACATCCTAGTTCGGTCCCTGAGAACTTCGCAGTGAGAAGAGCGAGAGTAAAGGGACTGTCATGTCCGTCGGAGAAAAAGAGAGCTTTAAGATAGGGTAATCAAGCATCGTCATGCCAAGACAAAAAGCTTCTTGTCGGACAAAAGGAGAAGATTGTTTTTCTCTCTTACAATCATCTTCTCGAACATCTCCACAGCAAATAAAAAGAGACTCCATAGTAAGAAAAAGGACACTTCCTTCGGCTGGACGGAATGTTGCATTTGCAGGAGATGAAATTAAACAGGTTACTTATTACTACTACCTTTTGCTACGGGGAAGAACCCGTGTGATGAAGGGGCAGAAAAACATCGTGGCCGATGGAAAGCGTGTCTCTCACTCTGCTTTGCTTTTTCACGATAACTTCAACTTGCTCCTTCGTCCTCTCTTAACCAACAGCCCCCCACGGCTATATCAAGGCACCTGACAAGGTCACTGGTCTTCCTGCTGGGATCTACTGCCCGAAAAGGGTTATTACTTTCCTAAGAACTACCGGTACCATCCGTCAAGAATACCTTCTTCTACAAAACTAATATACTTGCCACTGCGTGACTTGACTCCTCTTAAGACATACATTCCCCTTCCTCTTCTACATCTACTCCAACCCGATCAATTGACAGCAAAGATGGTCGAATTCATCCCTCCCCCAGACCCACGAACCCTCCTCCCACCCCTCCTAGCCTGTCTCCCCGCAGCATTCGCCTCCCCACGACCACCACCAGCCCTCCTCCCCCTCCTCTCCCCCATCCTCCGCCAAAGAGTCCAGCTCCTAAGTTCCACCTCCTCAACATCAGACTCCTGGCTCCGACTCCTCTGCTGGGACGCCGCAAAAGCAGAACGAATCCACAGCATCGTCGAAAACACCACTTTCGAACCCCACCCGGTCTCGGGCGAGATCGAGATCGAGGACGATATCTGCGTGACGTACAAGCGTTTTGACGAGGAGACGCTCCGCGCGCGGACCTCGTTGCCGGAATATAATTTGACCGTGTGGTACGTGTGGTGTGGTGGTGATCAGGAGGGTGGGGGTCCCGCGTGGAGGGTTGCGCAGCTTCTTCCGAGGGAAGAGGGGCAGGTGGTGGATTCCGATGATCCGGATAATGAGAAGACGTGGTCGATGTCAATTGGTGATGCGAATGAGAGTGCGAGAGCGAGGGATATGGATGATGCGTTGAAGGCTGCGGGGCAGGGTGCTGCTCCTGCGGTGAGAGAGGAGAAGATCGAGGAGGAGGACGATGATGATGATTACTGGGCGCAGTATGATGCCACGCCGGCGAGGACACCTGCCGTTAAGCAGACGTCTGGTCTCGGGGCTCTTTCTGGGTTACCGAGTAATGGTCAGCCGAATTCGGACGATTCGTACTTTGCTCGATATGCGGAAGTGCAGCCAGCGATGGATAACGACGACCCCTCAGCTGATAAGAACGAGTTTGGTGAATCGTCACTGAATGGGGATGCGCTGGCAGGTATTCTTCGACGGCAGTCCGAGAGTTTACACGCAGAGCAAGCAATGGACGCGCGCGCATATACGAACGGTTTCCATGTGGAAGAGACTGAAGAGAAGGAAGACAAGGTTCTGAGCCACCCGCGACCGTCATCGGCTTCTTCTTCGAATGGATCTGAGACTGTTGCGAAGCTGGAACAGTCTGCAGAGAATCAGTCCGCGACTGAGATAGGTGTCAAGCAGCATATTGGCGCCAATATCAAGAGTCTGTTCCGGTTAGCGAAGAGTACGGGGATGTCGCGCGCCGAGTTCGATTCAGTTGTGAAGAGGGAGCTGGAGGTGTTGTGTATAACCGACGATGAGGGTTAGAAGATACGCCCTCAAGCTTATGTTTGCCTATTTGCCATGTCCTCGTCTATCCCATCATTGAGCCTTTTGCAACTGTCATGATCATGTTCATAGCCATCCATCTATTAGCCGATTGTACATCACCAGATACACATTTTGGGCGGGTTTTCTTTCGCATTTTCTTTTGTATTCCGCATATCATATTGCATTCATTTTCTCTTTGCCAAACATATCTATACCAATTGAATCTAAGTAAATAATCAACTACTACGAATACATCGTGAGTGTCTACTTGTATCGCTCTCTCTCTCTCTCTCTAATAGGAGTAAGGCTGTTCTAGTCCAAGCTCAGACCAAGTGAATCCTTGGAAGGAAAAAACATCAAAAAGTCATCAAAAGAACACCGTAAAGAAGTTCGACGTCGACCATCAGCAACAAAAAAAGAATTCCCTTACATTGAACTTCACCTTTCTAATAAATCTGTTCTCTTTTCTACTT
Source organism: Arachnomyces sp. PD_36 (assembly GCA_032988195.1). Lineage (NCBI taxonomy): Eukaryota > Fungi > Ascomycota > Eurotiomycetes > Onygenales > Arachnomycetaceae > Arachnomyces > Arachnomyces sp. PD_36. The sequence continues at coordinate 162,116 of JANTQE010000019.1, read as the reverse complement.
CTTGACTCTCTTTATCATGATCTCTTAATCTATATCTTTTCTTTCTCTTTATTCACTACTTTTTTTCTTTTCTTGTTTAATTCGTTCTAGCTCCGACGGGCCAACCGACCTTTATCTGTCCTACCCCTTTACCCACACGACCACCAGCAAAGACCAACATTCCCTTTATGCTGATTCCGCTTCTTCAAGGTATATAAGAGAAGAACAATAAACAGAATTACTCGACAAAGGAAGGTGATTACTTCGGTGTAATCACCCATTCCCAATGTCTTCTCCCCAGGGCTCTGTCCGTCAGCGGAAGAAGAACGCGAATCCCCCGTCCGTTGTACCGGCGGACGAGTCGTCGTCAGCAAAGTCCAACGGCGCCGGCAGCAGCAGCACCGCCAGCAGCAAGGACAATGTTGACAGGAATTTGACCTCGAAGCCGCCCTCCGAATGGGATTACTGGGTAGCTATACTGGTTCTGACGCTGTTGGCGATTGTGACGAGATTTTATAAACTCGGGCATCCGAATGAGGTTGTCTTTGATGAAGTGCATTTTGGAAAGGTTGGTCACTTCTACTGCTGGAGGATACTTCTGTGGGTGTTCGGGTTACTGACAGTGGTATGCTTCTAGTTCGCTTCTTACTACCTCCAACGAACCTACTTCTTCGATGTTCACCCTCCATTCGGAAAACTTCTCTTCGCCGCCATGGGATGGCTTATTGGTTTCGACGGCCACTTCCTCTTCGAGAACATCGGATTATCCTACATCGAGAACCATGTCCCGTACATTGCCCTCCGATCCCTACCCGCCATGATGGGAGCTCTCACGATTCCTGTCGTCTTCCTGATTATGTGGGAGTCTGGATACTCGCTCCCCGCCTGTGTGCTTTCTGCTGGATTGATGCTCTTTGATAATGCGCACATTGGCGAGACTAGGCTTATTCTGTTGGATGCTGTTTTGATCCTTACCATGGCTCTGAGCATTCTCTGCTATGTCCGATTCTACAAGTGCCGTCATGCGCCATTTGGCCGGAAGTGGTGGAAGTGGCTTCTCCTGACCGGTGTTTCGATGAGCTGTGTCATTTCGACCAAGTACGTTGGTGTCTTCACCTTCGTTACCATTGGATCTGCTGTCTTGATTGATTTGTGGAATCTTTTGGATGTCAATCGTCCTCGCGGTTCGTTGAGCCTGCCTGACTTTGGGAAGCACTTCTTCGCCCGCGCGTTTGCGTTGATTGTCGTTCCGTTCTTCTTCTACCTCTTTTGGTTCCAGGTTCACTTTGCTATCCTCACCAAGTCTGGTCCTGGCGATGACTTTATGACCCCTGAGTTCCAGGCTACGTTGAGCGATAACATTATGACTACTCAGTCCACCCCTATTGAATACTTCGATACCCTAGCTATCCGACACAAGGAGACAAAGACTTATCTACACAGCCATCTTGAGCGCTACCCTCTTCGATATGACGATGGTCGTGTCTCCAGCCAGGGTCAACAGGTCACTGGTTATCCCCACAACGATACCAACAACCACTGGCAGATTATCCCCTCAACCCAATACCCAGAGAATGACTGGGCCGGCCACCCCGTTATGAACGGTGATATCGTCCAGCTTCGTCACGTTGTTACCGACTCGTACCTCCTAACCCACGACGTGGCCTCCCCCTCTTTCCCAACCAACCAGGAATTCACCACTGTGAAGGGCGACCTAGCCATGGGTGACCGCCACAACGACACTCTCTTTGAGATCAAGATCGAGGGTGGGAAATCTAAAACGGAACTACGAACCATGTCTGGACTCTTCAAGCTCGTTCACGTCCCAACCAAGGTCGCGATGTGGACCCACACCAACCCTCTTCCAGAATGGGCATTCAAGCAGGCCGAGATCAACGGAAATAAGAACGTCCAGCAGTCCAGCAACATCTGGTATGCAGATGATATCCCAGGCCTAGATCCAGAGGACGAGCGCTTGAAGAAGGCTCCTCGTAACGTCACTACCCTGCCGTTCCTCCGGAAATACCTCGAACTCCAACGTACCATGTTCTTCCACAACAATGCCCTCACCAGCAGCCATCCGTACTCGAGTGAGCCGTTCCAATGGCCATTCCTTCTCCGTGGTGTTAGCTTCTGGACCCACAATGAGACCAGAGAGCAGATCTATTTCCTTGGAAACCCCATCGGGTGGTGGATCGCTAGCAGTCTTCTCGCCGTTTTCGCAGGTATCGTCGGAGCTGACCAACTCTCCCTCCGCCGTGGCGTTGACGCCCTTGAAGAAAGTAAGTTTCAATCCACCCACCCCATCCCACAATACCAGATATCTAACCAAATTTCTCTCTCCAGTCTGGGGTGAAGGCTCCCGTTCCCGCTTCTATAACAGCACCGGCTTCCTCTTCCTCTGCTGGGCAGCCCACTACTTCCCCTTCTACCTAATGGTCCGCCAACGCTTCCTCCACCACTACCTCCCCGCACACCTCGCCTCCACCCTCGTCGCGGGCGCCCTCATCGAATTCATCTTCAACTTCGACCCCAAGACCCTCACCAACGACCCCCCGAGTGCTAACAAGAAACCCACCGTCTCCCTCCGCACACGCTTCATTACCGCGAAGGAGCGTCTTGGTTTCACGAGTATGTTGGCTGCGTGGGCGGCTACGGGGGTTGTGCTGTCGGTTACGATTTGGGGGTTCTGGTTCTTTGCGCCTGTTACTTATGGGACGCCCGGGTTGAGTGTTGAGCAGGTTTTGGCGAGGAAGTGGTTGGGGTATGATTTGCATTTTGCTAAATAAGTGGTTTGTGTGATGGGATGGGAGTGAGCAGGAGGGAGTTGTTTGTGCCTTGTTGTTAGGTGGTGTATGAGTGGAGTTGGAGTGAGACTCGGCTTTTGTTGTTGGATGATGGTGTAGGGGAAAGGAATGCGAAGGGAAACGAGGAGAATAAGTAAAATAATATATTTCTCTTTATTGTCTGTCTTGTCTTGGTTCATGTGTGTGGTGTTTATGTATGCCTCTCTACTTAGCTCTCTCTTTAGATGAACTTTTTCCTTGTTGTCACCAACCGAGTATTTGAATTGAGAGAAAAAATATGTGAACGAGCGGAAGGCGAGCTGTAGGCTCATCATTGCGATCCTAGGAATGGGCGAAGAGCGGGCCGGCGATATGGAACACGTGATCTAGGATGGGAGTTGCCCACCTATTTTCTATGGAGGATTCCTATAAGATCAACACCCCAAAGTTCGCCCATTCTCAAAAATCGCTCACGCCCGAAAAATCGATCTCTATATTAGAAATTATTATTATTTCATCAATTTTATCATGCTTGTCATTCTATCATACATGCTTCTAGATCTGTCTGTAGAGCAGTCTCTTCTGCTTTTTTAGTCTGTAATTCAAATTCTAAGACTTGAATACGCAGTCTTTATGTTTTCTTCTTGATCATAGTCTTCATAACTTTCTCAATGTTGACAAATCTAGTATTGACATTCACTTTCACTCACTTTTTGATTTTTCTATTCTTTAGACTCTTGAGCTGATTAGAGAGCTTATATATAATAAATTGCTGCTTCGTCTGCTGAGCATTCAACTTCTCAATTAGATTCTCGATTTTTTTAAGAAAAGTCTTATGATTTCTATTCAAATTATCGTTGTTATTCAACTTTTTTAAAGTTTCGTACATCTGACGAGAGTTTTTAAAAATCGAATGAAAAGAGTTCAACTTTGACTTTGTAATAGTAACTTTCGAGAGAGTTCTAAAAGATTGTATAATAACAAACGAAAAGTTCAATCTCTTTTGAGAATCGTATGATTGAATATCAGTTGTCAGAAACTCATTTCTTATAATGAACTGACTTAGAGTTTTCGTACGAGCTCTGACGTAAGCTTTAACAAAGCTTCTTTTTTTAATTGAGATTGCATCATTGATATAGCTCAGTTTCATGATCGCGAAACGATAATGAGATTTCATGATCGAAAAAATCGATAAATTCAACGACTGTAGTACGTGAGACGAATGTGATGATAAAAATATCAATTATATCTGATTTTATTTGCAAATTTATAGAAATTTGATTAAAACGTAACTTTTATGATCGTTCATGATAAAAATACTATAACTTTTCATAATTTTCGTTTTGAGCACGAACATCTTCTTTAGTCAGTTTTGCTCAATTTCATTCGAAGTTCAAACATTCTCAGAGATCGTATATTCTCAATCGAGAATCTAATCAATTTCAAATCAAGAGAATTGAGAAATTTTACTCTTAAATATGATCAGAGACTTAAAAGATTCATTTACAACATTAACAATTTTCATTACAATCACTCATTCTCTATTCGCGAGAATTTTCATCTGAGTTTTCTTCTTATGAGACTCAACAAGAATCGAGACGTTTGTACAAATCTTTAAAATTATCTCATACTCATTCATATTTCATATATTCTTCGCGAGAACAGCGTACTGCGTTCAAATGAAATTAAAAACATTGTAAAAGCGTTGAATATTCTCAAATCACGTACTTTTCACTTGTTTAACGTCAATTAACTTAGTCTGACAAGTATGAATCTTAGAATTTTGTTTTTGAAAGAATGCGATTCAATTCTTGCTCAGTGAAACGAAATCTTCGTTGACTCGCAGTATTCAAGTGATCATTTCTCGTACGCGAAAATGAGTGTGTTAGAAAACAACATACGTCAGTCATAACGAGAGCATGTCAAAGACATTGAAAAAATAAAAACGTTGCTTTCGCATGAGCACATTCAAAGAAAATACTCACTCACGAAAAAAAGTGCAACGATATCAAGAAACAAGAACTCTCGCACGAAATTGCTCAATCGTGTCAAGAGAGTTTAACTCTTGCATAAGAATACTCAATCACAACGAAAAGATATTAGCTCTCACGTGAGAGAACTCGATTATGTTCAAAAGTAAAAAGCTCTCGTCAAAGAAAACTCAATCACGACGAAAAGATATTAGTTCTCGCGTGAGAGAACTTGATTATATTCAAAAATAAAAAGTTTTTGTCAAAAAAGACTCACACTCATTATGCATCTAACTTTAAAAGAGAACTTTATTGATTAACACGAGAAAAATACTATCTTTTGCGATTTTTTCTTAAGAGAGCTTGACGAATGAAAAAATTTTTAAAAGAAACGCGAGCTCTCAAATATTTTAAAAATTAACATTCAATCTCGTATATTTCTAAGTTGTATTTTGCGTTATTTTTTTATTACAAAATATCATTTGATCATTGAATCATATCAACTCATACTTTTACGAGATCTTTTCATTTGCTTTCGCAATTTTAATCATTGTCAAATCATATTTAATTTTATTTCTGTCTATCGTTCTTATATATATATTTTTATTCTTGAGACTTAAATCTTTAACATTTTGAACGCTTTTTAATAATAATCTTGAATAATCATCACAATGATTTCACGACGAGAACATTCTCAAAATCAATTCAACAATGAGAATGAAAATGATTTTGATTATCAATTCTTGTATGATAATGAAATCAGAGATGAACAACTCATTGATGACAACAACGTTAAAAATCAAAAGCAGAATACTCTCAAGTTTAAAAAACAATGTCAATTTATTTTAAAAACATTTAATTAAAATCTCGAAAATAGATCTTTCGAAAGAATGAATCATGCATGAGAAATTCAACAAATGAAAGAATGTTTACGTGTTGTTAAAAAGAAAACTCGTTTTTACAAACTACGAGAAAAGATGAAGCGTGAGAAAAAAAATGCTCATCATGTCAAACAAAAGTTTTTATTACTTTTTATGACTGATGATCACTTTTTGATCGTTCAACAGACATTGACTCATTGATCAATTATTATGTGAAAATCACTCAAATCTTCGAAATATTATGACAAAATTTTGAGCAAGTGTCAAAACTGATTCAATAAGTTAAAAGAGATATTAAATGTCAGTGAAAATTTCATGTTCACGAAAAAAAGTGTCAAATGAGCAATCAATTTTTTCAAAAAACAAATTATGATCGCATGATGTGATGAAATAAACGCGAGCAACAATATGTTTAACACGATCTCAAAGTTTTTTAATTGATGTAAGAACAAGATCGAGCACTTAGTTAAAAAAAATCAGAACATCGTTATTAAGTTTGACAAAACTCATTAAAGATTGAGTCAAAATGTTTAAAATTTTTACAATTATGTTCAAGAGCTGATTAATAATATAAAAAAATCTTTTTTTAAGAGTCACATCATCAAGTTTTTGATCAACAAGATACTGTCAAAACTCAAGATTGAATTATTGAAACTGTAAAAATTTTTTAAAACATTATTGAAGTGAATCTTGAAAGTCGAAAGATTGAAGAGTGCAAATTGAAAGAGCTCATCGAAATTTTCTCAAAATGAAAGAAAGTTTAAAAATAAAAACAAGAAAAAGCATTTCAAATTCAAAAGTTCGTTCAATAATCAGCGCAATAACACAAATGCGAATAAAAAATCTTGAGATTAACGCACACTTTTCAACGAGAAGTATGCTCGTCGCAAAAACAACAATTTATATTTGAGATATGAACGAGCGAATCACATAACTAAAAATTATCATGCGCAAATGAACACAAATGAGAAAAAATTGAATTTTAAGTTTTTGAAAAATGTTGTTTTCGAGTTGAAGACAACAAGAGTTCGCGAGCGAATTAAGAATATTATTTTCAATGTTAACGTTGACACTTCATCGAAACAAAACTTTGTAAAAAAAGAATTGATGAACTCTGCTATTAATAACAATTTCATTTCTCAAACATTAATGAAGACTTTGAATTGAAGTTAATCAAACTTATCTCTCGAAATCATCAAATATATGAATAATCAGCATGCTATTTTGTATGACACGTATATCACGCAAATCAGAATGAAAGATAGCAAGAGCGAGAAATAATCGCAAAAGCACATTTTCGTCGCAATTGACATCAAAAATGAGAAATCAGAACTCATATTAAGCATCGAATAATTAAAGAATGTTAATCTCAACATTGATTGAGTCTTTAAGAAGTGATATTATTTTTATCAAAACTTTTTCATTGAGTTGTAAAATTCTGAACGCTTTCTTCGAGTGATGCGTAAGAATGAGAAACAAATCTTTGTTATGCATTAACAATTTGCGAATGATGAAAAAACTTTTTTATCAAAGTTGCGAGAGTACGAGAATATTTTTTTCATAAATTTGACGAAATGTTTACTTTTCATCAATCTCGTTACTCACGCAATTAAATTAAAGAAAAAAAAACAATCATCATACATGTCAATTTATAATCTCTTCGAGAAAAAACTTAAGATCTTGCGTGAATATTTGAAAAATATGTTATTATACTCTTTAATTTCGCTAATGTTTTTGCAATCTTTCAGACTTATATCAATCGAGCTTTAATAAATTTGTTGAATGTTAATTGCGTAATATATCTGAACGACATTTTAATTTTTTTAAAAAATGACAAGAAACACTGAGATCATGTTAAAAGAGTGCTGAATTGATTACGAGAATTCAATTTGTATACAAAGTTATTTAAATGTTACTTTTATATCATCTTTGTTAAATTTTTAAACTTTATCGTGAATATCGAGAATGTTAAAATGAAATCAAAAAAAGTTATCACAGTGCTGAAGTAATCAATTTCTTGAAATTTTTATGATATTCAAGTGTTTCAGAGTTTCACAAATTTTTATTATAAATTTATTTGATTATACTTCATTATCACAGCTCTCATTACGAATCTGTTGAAGAATAATTAGAATGAAAAAAAAAGTGATTCTTTCAAATTTACGCAAAAAGCGCAGAAAGCGTTTGAAAAATTTAAAATTGCGTTTACAAAGAATTCTCTTCTCAGACACTTCAATCTCTCAAGATTCATCAAATTTGAAATCAATGTTTCAAAATTCGTCGCAAAATGCATCATCTCTCAGTAATGAGATGATAAAAATAACAATGATTTTCAATAACATTTTATAACATTTTTTTTCTTCAAATTCAATGACGCGAAGAGAAATTATAAAATTTTAAATCAAGAAATGTTAATTATCGTAAGAATTTTCATTCACTGACGACATTATCTTGAAAATGTAGCATATTTTATCGAAATGTTAATTGATCACAATAATTTTCGTAATTTTATGTTCAGTGCTCACAAAATCATCAACAAAAAACAGATTCAATGAATAAAGTTTCTTTTTGAATATAATTTTATTATCACTTATCGCTTAAAAAAAGAAATTTTGCAAACGATTTATCGCGAAAATCGAATTATCATGAGAAAAATAAAAAAAAAAATTTGCTCATATTTAACAAGAAATTAGAATATGAAAGAGTTTTAATAATGAAAAATCAACGTACTTTTATTAATACTCTTCAGCGAGAGCTAAATAAAGCTGTTTCAAATTTTTGAAAAACACGAGTAGAGAACGCGCAGTCTCAAATTGACGATTCACAAAAAAAACAAAGTTTTAAGTAAAAAGTAATAAAAATCTCATTTACTGAACTTTATTCAAATTTGTTATCTTTAAAAATGATTAACATAAACAAGTTGACGCGTCACATGTCACGTTTGCGAGTCATAAAAGTAATTGCAAACGAAATTGCATATTCTGAGTTTTTCGAAAATTTTCTTGAACTGATTTTGCGAATTCAAAAACAGAATTTCTTCGCGCACAAGCAACAAAAGAAGATTCAAAAAAAGAACAAGAAAGTCGTAGAGTTCAAAAAATGATTGATAAATAAAAACGATTTTCTTCGAAAAAGAAATAATATCTACATTTCAAAAAATCAATTAATAAAACAAGAGCTATTAAGAGTTTATTATAATGATTCTCTCGCAAGACACTTCGATGTAACGAAAATTATTGTATTGCTTTAACAAAAATACTACTGACAAAATCTCATCGATGATGTGAAAAAATATGTAAAAATCTGTTACACTTATAAAAGATTAACAACAAAACAACACAAATCTTATGAAAGTTTTGCATCATTTTCACGAGCGAAGATTTTTTGATTATTCATTTTTATGAATTTCATAACAAATCTCTCATTTTTTAAAAAACGCGAACAGATTTATGACTCGATGTTGATAGTGATTAATTGTTGCATTAAAATGATCAAATATTTTGTCTGTTGAAAAAAAATCACTGCGCTCTCACTGACAAATATAATTTTCGAAAAGATTGTAAAGCATTATGAAGTTTTAAAGAACATCATTTTCAATAAAAATAATTTATTTACGAGTCATTTTTGATTCTCACTTTGCTATTATATAAAGATGACGCGTAAGCTTAATACGATCTTTCATTCACAGACGAATGAACAAACGAAAATGCAAAATCAAAAACTTAAACATTATTTAAAACGTTATTGCAGCTATCATTAAAATGACTGAGCGAAATGATTAAATCATGTTGAGATCGCGTACAATCGATTCAAGCATTTAATAATAAAGAAAACGTTGTACATCTTGTTAATGAGTTATAATTTCAAATTCAAAGAAACTATTCTCAAAAAGTCGCGTGAGAATGATTCGCTCGCTGCAATAAACAAAGTAAAAATGATGAAAACAATGCGTGAGAATCTGAAAAAAAGATATTATTAAGCAATTTTGTGATAGACAAAACATTATGACAAAAACAATTAATGAAAACGCTACAACGTTGAGAAGAAAATTTATCTCTTTATAAAAAACATAAGAACTCGCAGATCTTGCAAAAAACTTGATGATAAATATAAAAGATCATTTTTAATAAAAAACAAAATAGAGACTCAAGCGTATAAGTTAAAATTGTCAAAAATTTATCACATACATAACGTTTTTCATGTATCGCTTTTGAAGAATTATAATTCAAAATTTGATGAGAACTACGAAAAGTCTTCTTCAAACATTGTAAATGAGAAAGAGAAATATGAAATCAAGAAGATTTTGAATTATCGCGTTATGCGCAAAAAAAACGAATATTTGATAAAATGAAAAAGCTATTTCATTGATGAGAGCTGATGAATAAGAGTCAGCAATCTAAAAAATGTTTAAAAAATCATAACAAAATTCGAGTCGAAACGCAATCTTAACAAAAAACGTTTTAAACGTATGAAATAAACAAGAGTGATAAATTAAGATAAAAAACGCGAGAATAACTTTTATTGAGAGTTTTAAAAAAAAAGAATAAATCTCAAGAATTTAAAAATAAAATTAAAATCTTGAAAAGCACTTAATCATCGAAAAACAATCAAGAACAAAATTAGAACAAAAAAAAAACAGAAAAAAGCTTTAAGATTATTTTTTAAATTTTTTAAAAGAGATTGCATCAAAAGAGATCTTTTTCACGTCAAAACAACGCTTGCGTGAAAAAAACTTTGTTCTCAAAACAGAAAAAAAAGACATGACAATTTTGCGAAATACAAAATTTGCAATGACGAAATGAGTAAGAACGACAAGCGTTTTCTTTTTACAAAAGATTTTCTTGATTTTGTCAAAAGTAACAGATTGTGAGAGAAGAGAAATTTCATTATTATCAAAAAAATGATGAACAACAAATGCATTTTTAACAACAAACTGAGCGATTTTAAAAACGATTTTGATTTTTTTCAACTTCGCTTATCTCTTTTCAAGAACTTCTTTCTTTTTGTTGAACTATGAGTTTTTCAATAGATGAGTTAGCGAGAGTAAAGCAAAAAAAAAACAATTGAATAAAAGAACTTGCTTTCGTAACGCATTTTGTCATGACTTTTTCAGTCATTTCAATAAAGACTAGAATTCGAAACGTCAATTTATAATAAAGTTCATTTTCTTTAAACAAGAATAACAACTTGTCAAAATAAAAGAAGAGCGTGAGAGAAAACGCAGCGATAATGTGTTTCGTAAAAAAACTGTACTCATTTAATATCATTCGTTGATTCTTCTTCGCAGTCGATTTCTTTTTGCAAAAAACTGCATAATTCTTGAAAATGATATTGACTTTCGTCAGTAATTTATCAATAGTCATCTTGTATGTCATATTCTCAGAATTCATTTTGAGAATTTGAACTCGCTCAACAAGCAACTTCGTCACGATAACTTTGTAAGTTTTGAAAATTTAAAAGTCGATTATGAGATAGATCATTAGCAACAAAAAACATTTCAAAATAAAATCAAAAAAAAAACAAAAAAACACACAAGTAAATAATTTTTGAATTGTCTCTGTCTGTCACAATGCTCGCACAGATTGTTCACAGAATTTTCGCACTCATAATGAAAATCGTTTTTGATGAAAATGCGCTGAAAACAGCGCATATAAAAAATATTCGTTGTTGTATAACGCATTTCATCGAGCACAGAAAACGCATTACTTTTGAAAAAATTAAACATAATGTTCTGAGAAAAAAGATTGATAAAAAAACAAATGATATTCAGAGAGAGTGTCGCTATAAAATGAAAAAATGAAGTTCGAAAACAAACGACGAAAAAGTTGAAGCGAAAAAAAAGAAAAAGTTCTCTCGCGCGAAAAAGATAAGAACTTTATTTATATTTACTCAATTTCTCGCGACGCGCTCGCTTATTTTATTTTGATCAAAAAAAATCATCTCTTCTCAAATTAATAAAAACGAAGAATCAATAAACTCTGATTTCACAAATCGTATCGCGTCAAATCATATCAGTTTGTTTTAATCTGATAACGAAGAGATATTTTATTCGTTTTATCAAATGAATCATATTAAGAAAATTCATATCACTTCAAGACACGTTTGAATCTCTTTCAAGATCAATATCACTTACGAAATTCATTAATTATGAAAGTATTTCATAATTTTGAGTCATCAGCTCTCGATCTCAAAACAGTAAACTTACAAAAAATCAAAAATCATAGTCAATGTCTACATGATGCTATTTTGAAGAGAAAAAATTTTTCAAAAATTTAACAAAACGTTTTTTTATGTGAAACTTTGAAGATCAGAGTTTTTAAAAAGAGAATAATGTTAAAAAATAACATACGTCAATTATAACGAAAGCATATCAGAGACATTGAAAAAACAAGAGCGTTGCTCTCGCATGAGCACATTTAAAGAAAATACTCACTCATGAGAAAAAGCGTAATGATGTCGAGAAATGAGAGCTTTTGCACGAGATTACTTAATCGTGTCAAGAGAGTTTAATTCTTGCACGAAAATATTCAATCACGACGAAGAAATATTAGCTCTCGCGTAAAAGAACTTGACTATGTTCAAAAATAAAAAACTCTCGTCAAAAAAAACTCAATCACAACGAAGAGATATTAATTTTCGCGTGAAGAGACTCGACTATGTTCAAAAATAAAAAGCTCTTATTAAAGAAAATTCACACTCATTATGTATTTGACTTTAGAAAAGAACTCTATTGATTAACATGAGAAAAATGCTATCTTTTGCGATTTTTTCTCGAGAGAGCTTAACGAATGAAAAAATTTTCAAAAGAAACGCAAGCTCTTAGATATTTTGAAAATCAACGTTCAGTCTCGTATATTTTTAAGTTGTATTTTGCGTTATTTTTTCATCATGAAATATCATTTCATCACTGAATCATATCAACTCATATTTTTGCGAGATCTCTTCATTTGCTCTCGCAATCTCAATCATCGTCAAGTCATATCTAATTTTATTTCTGTCTATCGTTCTTATATATATATTTCTACTCTTGAGACTTAGATCTTTAACAGAGTGAGAGATTCAGCATAAGCGTTCATCTCGAGAATTCAATTTGCAAGATAATTCTTTTGATTCGATGTCAATCTTTGACGATGTTGATGAGCAATCTTCGAGAAAGTTCTTCTCTTCATTCTATCACGTACAGTGATTCGAGAAACGCGATAAGTTGCAATCACAGCTCGTTCGAAGATAAAAGAATCATTTTCAAAATCACGAACAACGAATTGCACTGTCTTTTCAATATCACGAGACATACTGATTGATGATTAAAAATATTGCGTGTTGAAGTTGAGAAGATGATCTCTACACGATGAGCGATTTTTGAGAGTGAGCGAACTTTGAAGTGTTGATCTTATATTGACAACAATCAATCTCTTCAACATCTCGAGTTCAATTCAAGCCATCGTCAAGATGTAATTCTTTCTTCATCTTCGACAGTTTACAATCAATCACTTTAACATCTTACTAGTTCAACTCAAGTCATTGTCGAGATGTGATTCTTTCTTCATCTTCTATTCTACGATTTATGAGCTCAATCTTGAGAGCTTCGGTAAGAACGCAGTTGTGGAACTAATCAACTAGATCAAAAAGACATGCACATCTAAGTGGTGTTGGCAGTATATAGCTATCTCGTTCAACAGCAGTTCAGCTGTTCGAACATAGCAAAGACGATAGCGGTATGACTTCACTCTGGTGCACCGCTCCGTTCCTTTTATTATCCGTCGCGACTGACAAGTGAACGCAGACAAGAATGGTGTGTAGTATTGACCAGAAGACAACAGCACGAACATCATAGTCAATGATCTTGAAGACCGATAGCAACACGCATTCTTCTTTATATCTGAGAAACGGTTTTTCTTGAACTCTTGCTGTCTGGAAATCTTATCGTGTTCTCCGTTGTCAGCGACATCGATGTGGGAATTCTCGGCTCACGGTTCCATACGTTGCGAGCAAAGTGCGGCCGGAAACGCTTCTTCATTTCACTTTCTTCGCGAATCCGGCTGGGAATTTGCGGCTGGCTCTCATGACTATACAACTGCCCCTCTCAAACAAGGTATACATCGTCTTCTCTGATATGAGGTGTGTGCATCGCTTCTCCATCCATAATTCCATGCACGTAACAATCTCCTATCAATTCATACAGAGGCCGATTGGGCTGCGGCGCTTGGGGGCTAGACTCGAGTGACTTTTGCGTCATTCTCCCCGTTGGCCGAAGTACGAATGGAGTTCTGCCACCGATGAGAAGAAATATTTCGTCACCAGGTTGGGTTCGAGCGTGGCCGATGCCCAGCAAGCCACCCTGGCTGATGAAAAGTCTCCGATTCTTGACGCTGGCTGACATTGCTTTCTGAAAGCTTCTTTTTCCAAGGTCATCCTTTGCAAAGTCTCGCAACACCTCAAAGCCTGGAACGTCTTTAAATGTAGTAGATTGTTCCGGTGTTAGGCCGTTGGGCCCGTCCATAAAGGGCGAATGGGAAGTGCACGTAGCCCAGTCTGCGAAATGAGTCACATCTGAAGGCTGCGCCCGCCGGTATGTTGGAGTAACTTTCTGGCCTTCAACTTTGGTGGGGGCAATACAATCACCACACAAGGTCCGCCAATAGGCGTTTCGGTAGGTGTCGCCGCCGGGGTACGGTCTGTCAGGTTTCTGGTCCATTCCTGCCATAAGATAGAACTGAGTGAGTGCCTCCTGATCACTCGCAATCGTGTCGGGCGGCCGAGATTTGAATCGGTATTTAAGGGGATTCACAACAGCAGAAACCCAATCTACCTGAAAGCCAGCCACGGCGAGAATGTCAAACTGATACACCTGAATAGTCGCCTCTCGGCCGGCGGTGGCAGAATAGTAATTGATAAGCTGTTTTCGATGGCAGTCTACGTCTTCTATGTTGCGGTTAGTCCAATCGATAACCCAAGAGGGAAGCTCAGGGTGGTTGCGCTTCTCAAGGTCGCCGATTAGCGCATCAAGCGTGGAATCTGGAAGCATGGCGTCCAAAGTCACTCTCCGATATAGCGAGGCTGCGGGGAGATGATAGTCAGGCATGATTGGCTCACGTCCAGCCCAATCTGTAACGAGGCCGAGCAATGAGAATATCTTGTCGACATCCTCTGAAGATGCGCGGGCACCAAATTTGGTGCAGAGACGAAAGAGATGCCAAAATCCAATACCCTCGTTTCTGACGCCCTGGACGAAAAATTCTCTTAATGATTCCATGGCATCCATATCGTCTGGAACGATCCTAACTATCCCCTGACCGACATTCATGGCTATCTTGACGTGGAGGCAGCAAGTGTGGGAATGTATTCCGAACCTCTCCAAGGCAGAATAGAACAAGGACATCGGGGCAATCACTGGACCATATAACACTGTGGCCTTGGGGGACAAAACGTATTCCTGTACAGTCCAGGTGCGGCTCCACCAAGGACTTTCTCCAATACTCCGCAAAGCATCAGCAACTGCCCTGCAGTAAGGATTTTCAAACGATTTTTTCCAGCTCCGGCATTGCGGTAGTTCTTGCAGATGTCTGTCGGCGGCAAGGAGGCGGATGAGC
Organism: Arachnomyces sp. PD_36; assembly: GCA_032988195.1. Classification (NCBI taxonomy): domain Eukaryota; kingdom Fungi; phylum Ascomycota; class Eurotiomycetes; order Onygenales; family Arachnomycetaceae; genus Arachnomyces; species Arachnomyces sp. PD_36. Next base: position 146,910 of record JANTQE010000019.1, on the reverse strand, counting down.
GCAAAAGCATGAAATGTGTGATCAAACTGATCAATTGACTTCACCTGAAGTTCCGTGTCTTCTCCTATAATAAAATCATCCCAGAAAGAGTCCAGGGCATCATTGTCACGAGCATCACCGTACCAAACGACTCTCTTCGTACCCTCCGTCGGAATCTCCCCAGGGGCGACGTCAAAGGGATTACCCGAGGGCACCTCTCCTAGATACACCAGAGCTTCCGTGCACAAGGAGTAGATGTCACGCATGATAGCGACTTGCTGATTTCTCTCGCCCACGTTAGATTGGTCAATACAAACGGCATCAATCCACCAGTACCATTGGTGCCCTCCGATATCCCGAATCCGCCGGAGTGCTTGTGCGAGATTCCGTGTCACCTGGAAAGGATAGCCATTCAGGATGATAGTCTGCTTGTGTGTCGCATCGCCCCATGTGTATGATAGAGCTCTGTAGGCTGGACGGAAGTTCAACGAGGTTTTGACCAAGTTGCAGGTGATTTGGCCTGGCCATGGACTCTGTGCAATACTCAACAGGCGGATTTCACGATATCCTGCATACAATGGCAGATTGGTATACACTGAGTAGCCAGGCTGAAAGCGCTCCATCGTGTCCTCGAGGTGGATATTATCCGGCTTGAACGAGAGCTTTATTTCTTTCTGTGAAGTGGAATCGACGGAGGATCTCGAACAAGTGAATTAATCGCCAACCCGATCCTTTCTTTCAGGCCTGAGCGACGACGATTTGCTGAGGCTCTTGCTAATAAAAATAGATCTCGAGCATCGCGTCTGAGATATAAATAGTATATGATCATGTCACTGTCCACATGATTTCGAGCCGCGCCAAGACTTCCCCGGGAACCTTCGCGGGGTTGACACAATGTATGATTGGTTCGTTGCCAACATTAGCCTCGTTCACCACGAGCGGGAGCTCCACTTCCCCCTGCATACAGATGGGCTCAGAGAAAAACATCTCAGATGACCTGTCTTTACGCTTCATGAGCCCGCCATCTCTACTCTGTTATGGGATTCGTTTCTTTGCAGATTTTGGCTACTCTTCATAAGGGGTGACAGCTCCGCGCCCAGAATCTTTTGGGCAAAAAATGACAGGTTGCTGAAGTGCTCGCTCCGTTACCCTGTCAAGGTGGTTGGCATCTCATGTCTGGCAGTCTGCTAATACGAGCCATGAACCAATTGACTTCTTACTGGCACGGACCGTCTGCAAGGTTCCAGGTTGGCTCCGAGAACCTCGAAAATGTGGTTGGGCGTCTGTCAAAGGAAGTCAACATTCGCGCATTCGTCTTGCGATGGGGTTGGTCGCCTGACGAAATAACCTCCGTTCTCAGGCATCGATTTCGAATTAACACCTTCGGTCTGAACAATGCCTTGCAGCCTCCCAGCCTTGTATAGCAGTCTCGTCAGGGGTTCCATGAGTTCCTCCACCTGTGATAGGCCAGCGTTGGGCTTCTCTACAAGACAGGGCAGGATCATCGTACAAAATCAACGCATCGCGAATTCTCCTTTCGAGCCTTGCGAGAGGAGAAAACTCTGCCTGCCCCATCTGTTTTCACTTACTTCTTCAAATGCTGCTCTCGAAGACCACCTGTGAGCATGTATGACAGGTTTCTCAAATTTTGATATGAGACACCCACCCTTCGTTCCAAACATTAACTCCTGCTTTTTAACCTGTGAACTGAAATATGACGGGTTTCCCCCTTTCCGCATGCAGGTGGAATGAAGCAGCATCTGGTGAGGTTTTCATGCCAATCATTTACAGCTCAAGGCTTTTGTGACTTCTCGCTGACATAACGTGTTAGGGCATACTTTGACATGCGACGATGAGGGCTGTGATACCCTATCCTGGCTCCGTGATGCTGGGTGCTGCGATCCAGAAGGTTGTGTCTGGCGTGATTCCTGTATTCAATATGAATCTCCAGATGAATGTGTAGGCATCTGCCAGCCAGATTCTGAGATCTTTGATTGGTATTAAGGCTATTACTGCTACCTGATGTTGTTGGACCAAGACTCACACCTGTGTTGTGATTTTAGTTCAGATCCTGCTCGAGGATATTGTCAACCGGCTGCTCTAGATTCAGAATCCGAATCTCGACTGTTTACATGCACGTCTGCAGTATTTGACAGGCAGATCAATTTACCTTCGCGCCGAGACCACCTCGACACTGCCGGCTTTGACCCTAGCAGCTACCGCACTGACTCGCATACTTTTGAGCTAAAGTCCAAACGTTCGGCATTACATCAGTACCCGAAAAGGTACACCTATACGACAGTTGGTGGTGTACTCGGCTCTATCTTCTTTCTTATTATCGCCGGCATCGTGTTTTTCCTAATCTTTCGACGACGAAGAAGAGTGATATATCCAGCGGCACCAGCAGCCTCTGCTGCTGCATCCTCATCTGCAAACGCTACAGGGAATACGGCAACTACAAACGTATACGTCATGGGCTCGCAGCAGCAGCCAATGCCCCAACAGCAGCAGCCAATTACCATGCAACCCATAATCCCCGCACAGCCATACCCGCCACAACAACAGACTGTTTATTCCAATTCTCCACCACCTCAGCAGGAGTACTCATACGCGACGACGAACGCGATCCACGCCCCCGCTAACCCCAGTTATAATTCTTACCCTCCTCCTCAGCCGCAACCACAGGCATATCCAAACGTGATAACTCCAGCTCCCGCTCCCGGTCCTTCGGAGCCTCTACCAACCTACAAAGACCAGTCCAAGATGTGAAATGAGGTCAGGAATATTTTATTGATTTCCTTTATTTGCTATTATTTTAAGTGTTTATATAATTATATATCTGGCGGATATCTCAGAAGTTGAGTCTCCACACTAGATGAGGTGGTGAGGGATCATTCATGTTGGTTGAGGATCGGACCGGACCCTGTCGTTTTCGAGCCACTGCAATTCTCTATATTTTCGTTCGGCACTGTACATCGTCAACTTTTATCAACATGCTTCAACAAAGACATGATAATAGACCGAAGCATCTTCGATGAAGAGAAACATATCACCGGCTGAAAGGTCACGTCTGTCCGATGACACTGAAATTATGTGAGTATCAGATTCTCTCTCTTCGAGAGTTCTGGTTTGCCAGCAAACCACGACACTCGAGCTTCACCGATTACTCGGAAACCCTTCACAACCGGTCTTAAAACAACGTAACGAGAACATCCAAAAATTTTGCTGATCTTATCCCCTTCCTGGCTCTGGGGATGCACCCATCCAAGTTCCCCAGTCTCGAGAGTCGCGATGCGCATGCCACTCAGTATCGTTGCAGCTAGACCGCACAAATCAATGTCATGCCCCGTATTATCCCGCCTCGAATCCCGATCTGTGCTCACTTGTTGTGAAGTCCAGATATTGTCCCAAATTTTCATTGTTTTTCCAAGGGCAGTGAATGAGCTATTTGCATCAATCCATTTTGAAAGTGCCTCAAGTCTAGGCTCTACAGGCCCGCAGAGGTACTTTTCTAGTTTGGCAGGCTCGCAGCTCCAAAGCCCGATAGGATTAGGGGGGGGGTTTGTGGTTGCGGACGGCTGCTTTTGAGTTTCAAGCAAAGCGTTGAATATGTAGGTTGAATGGTCATAATCTGCCGGCACTGAAGATGATCTATTTTTCGCAGTTTTACCAGAAGCCGTGAAATGGCTTCCATCAGCAGACAATGCACTGCCCACACCATCAATGGTTCTGAGGATAGCGCCACTGACGGTGAGATTATATGAGGAGAAGCTTGGCTGGCTGCTTAGTGTGGGAGGGAAGCTCTGGGTACTTCTTCGAACAGACGCCAAGATGTGTTCAAATTCTTGCTTTGCCAAGGCATCATTTAAGTCCTGCCAGTCAACCACCCACGAAGGTAGAGATTCATGTATTCCTCGCCGTGAGCTTCGAAGATATATCAAGTCGAGCGGGTAACCTTTCTCGATGAAAGTTCTTGAGAACTTTGTATAGGTTTCCTCTACCGATAGGTTGTAATTTGGCTCGGGGACATATACGTGACTATCGTACGCAAGTCCTAAAAGTCCATATATCTTGTCTCTCGGATCGGTCGAACACGCAGAGCGACTGCGATATAGTAACTCCAGCAAACTGACAGGCTTTATGGAAAGTCGATCGATCCGAAACTGAAGTAACTCCTGAAATTTCGCTTTCAACTCGCCACCATCAGCCCCGTCGAAACTTGGCGTGAAAGTAGAGCGGGAGAAGCTTTCGAGGCCCTCCCACAAAAGGTTGTAATGACCACACAAGACAGTAATCTTTGATGCTTCGGCAAGCTCTTGTATAATCCATACTCGTGTCCAGTACGATTTCGAGAGTAGCGTGAAGAAAACACGCTGAACGGAATTTGACAGAGTCTCCGTAGCATTTTCGCTAGACAGAGGGTTGATAGCTGCTTCCGTAATGTCTTGTGCATCGCCTAACCAAACAACTACTTGGTTTGCTTGTCGGAATATGTTGCCCATTCTTCTAACTTGACGACTTTTTTCTTCATCGTCCCGCTGGTTAATACAGAGAGCATCCACCCAAACACGCGTTACTCCTTCGTCTCTCAATCGCTTAAGAGCCGAATGAAGGTTCGTCGTTACTTGAGCTATGCGGCCGCCTAGAGTGATTCTGACTTCATCGCCTGGTTTGCCCCAGCAATACGATAGAGCCGCATAAGGCGGAGCTTCGAGTAGAGAGACATGTTCCAGGGAACATGACAAGGGCGATGTGCCTGCTTCAGACGGATGTATAGTCAGAAGCCGAATAGCAGAACTCTTTGAGTCTAGATAACGATATTCAAATCTAGCTTCTCGTTCTCGCCGTTCTTGTTCTAGTTCATGTTCTCGGATGTACTCTTCTCGCAACATTCGCTGTCTCCGTCCTCTTCGTATTTCTGGTAGTTGGGTTGTTGCCGCAATAAAACCAATGCCAGCAAATGCAAGCAAAGCAACTTGAAGCCCAAGGCCAACAAGTTCAGTTTGTTGGAAACGGTTCATAACCACCTCCCTCCCTCTCTCGACTGCTTGGTAGTACTCTCAGGTTTTAGGTAGGAGCGATATCACGCTAGAGCTGAAGTCGTCTAATATATAAGTTAGAATGAGGGTTAGAGAAGATGATAATAAGAGTTCAAGACGTCGACACTATACTCTTTTTTGCTCTTTCTACATGAGAGAAGATGATAAGTTCTATTTCGCTCAGAAGACGGGTGTTTGAAGACCTCGGCTTATAGAGCGCAAGTGCAACAGTATTTCATCTTTTCTCGAAGCTCAAAGAGTTCCGGCTTATACGTGTCTCAGCCCTGTTGGTTTGTTAGAGATGTTCTGTCGATGAGCCAGTAAGCAGTACTGCGAATCAAATCAGCCCCCTCTCTCGTGGGAGGGCACGAGAGAGGGTTCGGCCCGTTGAATAATCAGATCTCGAGCGCTCAATCGCTCGCTCAAATCCTCTCCAGGGGTTTTGAGCAGGCGGGTCATCACCGTATGTAGAGGTTGGATAGCAAAGCTATAGATATAGTCCTTAGATACAAGGAGGATTCGATGAAAAAGAGAAGAAAAGGAGAAAAAGAAAACTCAGCAATCAGAAAATATAAAGAAAAGAGAAACCACACTAAGTGTGCACGCTAAGTGTGCACGCTAAGAGTACATGTAAACAATATCTTCGTAGTACATACATATATCGACATCGACGATTATCTCGTCTCATCTTTTGATCGTGATCAAAAGCTGTAGTCAGGCTCACTGCATTCAAGGGTTCAACTCGTTAGGTACAAATCTTGTCACATTGTGATGCTGTATATCGATAATGGAACAGGATATTGATATTGTGAGGCCTGTATATATTTTCAACACTGCACAAAATTTATATACATCTAATAAATAAATAAATTCATCCCAGACATTAAACTATCAAAAATACATTTTCATCAATCCCTTCTCACATCTAATCCATCCTTTTCCCAATCTCACTCCTCCAACCCTTCGCCCTCTCAAATCCATTCGAGTTACTCTGGAAATCAATAACAGCCTGATGCACATCATCCTGACTATTCAGCACAAACGGCCCGTACTGCACAACCTTCTGATCAAGCGGCTGCCCCCCCACAAGGATAAAGCGCGCTTCCCCCTTCGCATCCTCCGCGTTCGAAGCGTGCACAACGTCTCCCGCCTGGTCGAAGACGACGTTATGGTATTCCTCGACTGTAGTCTTGGGTTTCGCGGAGGAGTTTGATGCGAGGGGTTCGTCGGAGCCAAAGGTCGTTGTTCCAGAGAGGGTGTATGCGAATGCGTTCCAGCCCTGAGGGAGGGGTTGGGTGATTTTCCCGCCTGGTTGGAGGGTTATGTCTAGGATCCAGACGGGCGTGTAGGCTAGGTCGCGGACGGAGTCGACGCCGTGGGATTGGCCGGAGATTACTTTCACAACGACCTTTTTGTCGCCGTGGACGTCTACGGTGGGGATCTCGTCGGAGCGTAGATCGCGATATCGAGGTTCGCACATCTTCAACTTCTGTGGGAGGTCAACCCATAATTGCATACCGACGTTCGGGCTCCCGTCGGGGTTCTCGCGCGGCATTTCGGCGTGCATGATTCCGCGGCCGGCGGTCATGAATTGGAGGTCTCCTGGGCCAATTGTGCCTTTGTTGCCAGCGAAGTCTTCATGGTCGACGCCACCTGAGAGGAGGTAGGTTATTGTTTCTTGGCCGCGGTGCGGGTGGTCTGGGAAGCCCGCGCCTGGGTGGATGGTGAAGTGGTCGAGCATTAGGAAGGGGCTGAAGTTGCGGAGGGTGCGGGTACCGATTGAGCGGCGGACGCGGGCACCGCGGCCTTCGGCTTGCTCGACGGCGAGGAAGGCTTGGCGGATTGCTCGAGAGATGGACATGTTGTTGGTGGTGGTTATGGGGGGTTGTTGGGTTGGTAGGAGGGAGGACAGGGCTGTGGTTGAAGTTATGGAGTTGGTCAATTGAGTGATGTTGTCGATAGTCAAGTAATTGAAGTAGTGGGATAGGATAATTGCTGTGGTACAGATCAGAAAAGAGAGGAGGAGCTTCATGGAGGGGAAGATTGGAGGTTTATATAGTCGTAGATTCTTCTGCTTGGTGTTAGTTCAGAAAGCAGGAGTTCATTCTGGAAAGAGGTATCTCTGTCTCTTATTAAAGGCTCAATTGGAGTAAAGTAATTATTTCCAATTGTTCAGTCATGCTCAATCATAAAGTTCTTAAGTTCTTCTCGAAGATCGAGTCTCCCGATGAATCTGCGGGGCGACGATGGCGGCGACGGCGATGAAGGCTTTCTCATCTTCAAGTAAGGCTATGTCATCATCAATGACTAAGGGTGTGTCAGCGAGAAAAGCACGCTAGACTGCTTTCGTTAAAGTTTATTAAAGCTTATCTTAGCATGCACGTGATAACATCGGGTAAATAATTTCACCGTCATTCCATCTTGAAATTAGTCATCCGTCTAGCTTCGATGCCAGTTGCCGTCTCGACGATGAGAGAGGATTGGGGGACGAGAAGAGTCAATGCAGTCGTAGTTATCTGATCCATAATGACTACAAGAATTGAGTATACTCGCTGGTGGACTTCAATCGAGTCCTTACTTCATTCATCGACAACTCTTTGGCATCATTAAAAGTCACGTGTTGGTCGCGTTGTCCATGTAGCTTGATCGCCAGGAAGTGCCAGTCGTAGATCATAGTATGAAAGAGCCAGGAGCATATCTTAAGTCGAGTGAATGGAGCCTATATCGGCTGAGACATAACTCCCTCTTATCTGAGTGAATTTACGATACCATGCGTTTGCAGAACGATACCTCTCACATCGGGTCCTTCGTACTGTAGGTGGCCTTTACGAATATAGGCCACTTAGCTATCACGACAACAGCGCTCAAAGACCACCACTTCTATTCTTAATAAAGAGAAGGATTTATTGATCATTTTATGAAGATATGAAACGAGGCGCTCTTTGCCTGGCTTATGCCACCGCGGCTTTGGCTAGCCGCAAGGTGTTCAGTATCCATGATGACATTCTAGCGTTTCCACAGGTAAGTTTTCAAGGAACTCGCTGTTGCGGAGGAGGATGGGATCGGATGACAGCTAACGTTTATGTTATCGGATGAATAGTTCGAAGTAACCTTCCCCGAAGAATATATCCTCGAAGACGACGTCCAATCACGCGTCCAGCGTTCCGCCGTATTGAGCTCCGCTAGGGCGGAGGCATCTACTTCCGCAGATCGCGATGCTCTTGATCGAGCGCTCTCGCAACCTGGACGAGATGATGGGGATACACAGGGACATGATGGGAAGGGCGGATCACATCCTGAGATCTACGAATACGAGGAAATGATATTAGATGGTCGCAGATACCTATGTGATATCCCACGGGTGGACCTTGACTCTTCGTTGCAAAATGAGACCACCGAAGCAGAAGGAGAAGCTGCGGAGGCTGAACACAAGAAGGAACTTGCGCGGGCGACGGATCGGGGACTGGAACTTCTGAGGGATATGGAGGGGAAGTGCTTATACTTTATCTCTGGGTATTGGTCATATTCATTCTGCTACAATAACAAGGTGGAACAGTTCCATGCGTTACCGCCTGGGAATGGGAGACCGATGTATCCGCCTACCCCGGATCCGATGTCTTATTCTTTCGTGTTGGGAAGATTTAATGGGCATGGTGTGGCTGCGGAGGAAGATATCGAAGATGAACACCCGTCATCGAATAAGAAACCGACTACGGATGTGGCGGAATTGGAAACAAAGGGGGAATCAAGATATCTGGTTCAACATCTGGAGGGCGGGACGACATGCGACTTGACAGGTAGACCTAGATCGATCGAGGTCCAGTTTCATTGCCATCCGCAATCAGGTGATCGCATCGGACGTATAAAGGAGCTGAGGACTTGCACTTATTTGATGGTGATCTACACGCCGCGCCTCTGCGATGATGTGGCTTTCCTCCCGCCTAGAGAGGATAAGGTGCATGGAATATCGTGTCGAGAAATCCTTACCCCGGAAGAGGTCCCGGAGTGGGAAGACATGATCTCGTATCAGATCGAACAGACTCTTCTCGATTCCATCCCCGACCCGTTCCCCATCGTTGGTGATATCGAGGTTGGCGCTACGAAATGGGTAGGGGGTGAAGGGAGACGTATTGAGAAGGGCAAAGTGGCATCTGCAGGCGAAGAAGAAACGATAGACGTCGTCGCGAAGAACCAGGGAGGGCGTATTGAGTTACTCTCAAATTCAGAGTTGAAGCAATACGGCCTTGATCCTCAGAAAATCGAGAGTCTGAAAGAAAAGCTTGAAGAGATAGCGAAGGGTAAAGACTGGACTCTTGAGGTGATAGAGACTGACGGGGAACGTTCACTACGGGGGATAGTGGGGTCTGATGACGATGAGAGTGAAGAGTATGAGGCGCAAGGGGCAAAGCTCGAGGATTCCCATGGCGGTGAAAGTCCGGAAAAGAATAAGCAAGAACAGCGGCCGAAGAAGGACGATAATTCGGAGAAGAAGCCCGACGATCGCGAGCAGCAGGAAAAAGGGAGCGAGGAGACGTTCAAAGACGAACTATGAGCTTCCGTCGGCTGCTTTTCCTGCTGTCCCATCTCGGGATTCACAAGCTGAGAAACGTATCCGACATGATAGGGCTGCAGGTCGGTGTGCCTGCGTCAAGCATGCAGTCTTTTCTTAACCCTTACTGCAACGGGAATGCGAAGGAGCTGTGATATATTATTTTGTACAGAGACTTGTTATATTAAACTGGGTATCTCTCTTCTTCCTATCTGTTTTATGAGTATCTTATTCCCCATGTTGTTGGGAGGTTGGCGATGTTGCACCCAAGTCCACGATGTGGCTGGTGTGTTTAGCGGAGTATGGCATCATTTGGTAGAATTCGAAAAGCGGACTCAATGATCTTTCAATTCAACCGGTTCTTAACTCAAGATAATATCTTTTTCTATGTCTGTAGTCCCCGTAAAATGCTGTTCTCACGTTGTTGAAGACCCTGAGTCCGTCCTTCTGTCGTTCGGTTGAAAGTTGTTGGTTCTTCTCTTTTCTTGGCTTTGAATCGGCAAAAGGAACCAAACATCCTCGTGTCCATCATCTCTCTCTTCAATTTCCTCGATTCTGTCTCGAGCCTCGTCACCAACTTTCTATTCAGCACTCATACCAACACACATCCTCTTGCAGAATCTTCCCCTGCGACCGGTCGTCCCTAGATTTCTGGCTATCTCCAAATGTGAGATGTTCCCGGTACCTCCACTCGAGTGACAAGCAGCAAGACATCGCCCTCCACCAATTGTTCCTATGCGAATAAGCCTACCCATTCCGACTCCGTGAATAGACAGACGTACGAAAGTGTACCTGACTACCGATCATACCGTCGGCCCGCAAAAGCTCGTCGCGTAGTTTCTCCCGAGAGATTCCCCCCTAACCACCATCACCGCGAACCTCCACCTCACCCCTCACCCTCACATTGCTTCCAGCATAGGTTCCGGCCGCCCACACTCCGCTCCAAACACCTGGGAACCCTAGCCGACATTTCCAACACAAGGAGCCGAGGGAGGATAAAAGGGAAAATATGGGGTTCCTAGGAGTCTACACCGCGCTGTATGACTATCAGCCGCAATCCGAGGGTGAGCTGGATATTCGGGAAGGGGACTTGCTTTATGTATTAGAGAAGAGCTCGGAGGATGATTGGTGGAAGGCAAAGAAGAAGGCTGTGGAGGAGGATGATGATGAGCCTGTGGGCTTGATTCCGAATAATTATGTTGAGGAGGTGAGGATTTTCTTGTTGCCCCTTTTCCTGGCCTGGTGTTCACGGATGGGTCTGGGTACATGTCTATATATGTCGCGGACTGGTTGAGAGTGCGGACCTGCTTGCCTGCGTCAAGTTTTGGCTCATGCAGAGTTTCACGCATTGGGACCCTTGCGGCACTGGCTTACTGACTGTTTACATTTTTAGGCCCAACCCGTCCAACATGCGAAAGCACTTTACGACTACACGCGGCAAACAGATGAGGAAGTCTCGTTCACTGAGGATGCGGAACTGACCGTATACGACACGTCAGACCCAGATTGGACACTCGTGGGAGTAAACGATGAGTTTGGTTTCGCCCCAGCAAATTACATTGAGATCCTAGACAGTCCGCCTCCGCAAGCTGCTATCCCAGCGGCTACGAGAGCTCCTGCCCCTGTCGCCGACAGCCCACCTCCACAGCCAGCTGAACCGGAAGAGGAGGATCTACCAACACCTAGTTCCCATCCTGCTTCCCCGGCAGCGGCGACTCCAGCCTCAGCTATAGCCGGTATTCTCAGCAAGTCGCAAGCTCCTCAGGCTTCACGACCTGTTCCATCTCCTCCCGTCCAGCCACCACGACCAACGTATACGCCCGATGATTCGGATGGTGCCCAGAGCCCACCTCCCGCACTCCCACAACGACCTCCGTCTGAACAAATTTCACCCCCTTTACAACAATCTCCCCGCCCCCCTCCACGACCAATTTCGCCCCCAGAACCGTCTCCTCCTCCCCGCACCCACTTCTCCTCCTTACGAGAAGAAGAAAACGGAGGTGTTCAAGCTTCCCCACCTTTCAGCAGAGTCGCGCAAAACGAATCCCCAATGCATTCTCCATCTGGGTATCACCTTTACAACATTAATGAAATGGTTTCGGTCATGGGAAAACGAAAGAAGATGCCGACTACCATAGGTATAAATGTTGCGACTGGAACGATCTTCATTTCCCCTGAGAAATCTCGAGATGGACCACAACAGGAATGGACGGCTGATAAGCTCACGCATTATTCCATCGAAGGAAAGCATGTGTTTATGGATCTGGTACGACCAAGCAAGAACGTCGACTTCCACGCAGGCGCAAAAGATACCGCTCAGGAAATCGTTGCCTGGCTTGGTGAAATAGCGGGTGGTTACAAAGCTGAAGGATTGAGGGAAGTTATTGCGGCTGGTGCTGGAGGCAACTCGCTAAAGAAGGGGCAAATTTTGTACGATTTCATGGCACAAGGAGATGACGAAGCTACGGTGGCCGCTGGGGATGATGTGGTTATCCTTGATGACTTGAAATCGGAGGAATGGTGGATGGTACGAAGGGTTAAGAATGGGAGGGAAGGCGTGGTCCCAAGTAGCTATATCGAGGCTACTGGGCTTGCATCAGTTCAGTCACCGAGTAATACTGGAATTAATGCTGGACGATCAACTGTAGAGCAGAACAGGTTGGAAGAAGCCCGGTTAGCTAAAAATGTAGCACGGAAATCGAAGGGGTCAACTGATTCTTCAGAGGTAAGACTGAGCGTTCCATTACTTGTTTGGCGGGTTACTTTCTTCGTGGACAATGATACTGACTAGCATGGTAGCGACACAAGCGCAATAGTCGATCCGACGGCAAATCGAGCTCTAAGCCAAGTAAGATCCTCCTTACTTATCTACTCTATGCGTCCTTTTACTGACACTGGAATTCTAGAACCCGATCCCACCAAAACACGGCAGTGGACCGATCGAACCGGAACATTCAGCGTCGAGGCACAGTTTATCGGGCTTACAGATGGAAAAATTCATCTCCACAAGCAAAACGGAGTCAAGATCGCCGTCCCCGTCGCCAAGATGTCAGTGGAGGACCTAGAATACGTGGAGAAGGCTACCGGTGAGTCGTTAGACGAGGACAAACCTCTGTCCGATATTCGGCGGCGAAGTCTTCGCATTCCGAATGACGCAGACAAGTCAAGGTATCATGGTTCGTCTGACTCCGGCCGAGCAGGCGTGCCCGTGGGGGCCTCGAGACATTCCGACTACGACTGGTTCGACCTTTTCCTCAAGGCCGGTGTTGGCCCTCACCAATGTGAACGATATGCACAGAATTTCAACCGAGATTCTATGGACGAGAGCGTTCTACCCGACATCACTACCGAAAATCTTCGAACACTTGGCCTGAAGGAAGGGGATATTCTGCGCGTGATGAAATATCTGGACACCAAGTTCAATCGAACCGGTTCAAAGTCGAAGCTTAGGAATGTTAGCTTCGAAGACGTGGATGGTGAGACGAACGGTTCTGGTGGTCTGTTTTCGGGTCCCGGCGGTGCTCTACGGAACAACACCCGTAAGGGTCGACCGACACCTCCAGTCCAGACCAACGATGTTGTCGATGCCAAGGCCTTTGAATCGGGTGAGGGTGAGAAGAAAGCTGAACCAAAACCTGAGCCGACGCCAGCTGCATCTACCCCAGCCGATGATAAGCCTGTTTCTCGTGGATTTGATGACAACGCGTGGGAAGTGAAGCCTCCTAAGCAATCTGCCCCTGCAACAACTGCCGCTCCAGCACAGTCGCAGCCACCATCTCAACCAGCCTTGACCGGAGCCATGGCGGAACTGTCCCTCCTCACGCCGCCGTTGCAGCCTACACCCACTGCTGCAGCAACGCAGGCCCCAGCCCAAGCATCTCAGCCTGCAAGCCAGCCTCCTGCTACGCAACCGCTACAAACTCAACCAACTGGGGCAAATCCTTCATTCTTTGCTCAGCTTGGGCCTCAGCAGACTGGAGTACAGACCATGTCTCCACAGTCACAAACTACTATCCAGAACTTCAACCCACAGCAAACTGGAATCCAGCAGCAGAGTATGCCGCCTAGACAACGCCCACAAGCTCCTCCTACCGTGCAGCAGGGAACTCTTGCACCGCCTCCTGTTAATCGTCCGACTTCCGCACCCCAGAACTTCCAACAGCAGCAGAGCGCTTTCGGTCCACCGCCATTACAGCCCCAACTTACGGGCGTCCCCAACATTCAGGGTCCACAAATTGCGCCACCAGGACAGAGCCTCAATGACCTCAGTCAACAGCGTTTCCAACAGATGCAAGCCCAAAGCCAAGGAATGGGTCAATTCTCTAACGGACTCATGCCACAACAAACCGGATACATGCAACAGCAGCCAACATCAAGTCCATTCGCAGACCCACGACCAGGACAACAGCTTGGCTTCCAACCCATGTCTTCCCAACCCACCGGCTTTGGAGGCTTTCCTCAACAGCAACAACCCATGCAGACGGGCTCGATTAATTCTACCTTACCACCCGCATTGCAGCCACAGAATACTGGTGTGAACGGTTTCGGCCAAAACAATAATATGGGAGCAATACCACCCGTCCCGCCTATTCCCCAACAACCCACTGCGGCGCCATTGCAACCCCAAAAGACTGGTCCAGCACCCCCTGTGCGATTTGGAGTCAAGCCTGAAGCTAAGAAGCTCGCACCTCAACCTACTGGTCTTCGAGCGAACCTGTCTCAAGCTAGTAAGTTTCTCTATATCCCCTTTTTTTTGGATACACCGCTAACCATATCTTCTTTCTAGCCCCATCGAATCCCTTTGGTTTCTAAGCTTTTGCGAAGCCGAACAAATGGGACATCTAACCACCTCCTACCTTCCTTTCCTCTGCTACCAGGGCTTCTATATCCCCGTTAGCGTGTGGCGTGTTTCAAAACTGGAGAGGCACGACACAGTCAATAATGTATTCAACTCATATCCAAAAAACACACCCCCCACGATATGATAAACATCATGCAGCGAGCTTAGACGTTTCCTTTGTCCTACTCATTTCCCTCCTTTTCTTGCGCTTTTGAATACGCTTTCCCTCCCTCCCCCTAACCGTCTCATGCTCAGATACTTTCCGTAGTCTTGTTCCTACCTCTTGGCGAAATTGTTTTTAATTCCATCTTGCCTCTTAATTCCATTTGTTTGGTTCTGATCCTGTTTTCTCTCTTCTTCTACGTGTGCTTTTGTCTTTTTTTAAACATGTTTGTTAGTTTCAAATGCCTTTTGAAAAATTGGATTTTTTGTTTCTATTGAAAATATTTGGTCTGTTCAACGACTGGGTAGAGTTTTTGGAAGGCCAGCCTGTCGTCAGTGGGTAACTACCTAGGCGACGACGCTGTATATCGATCTCTGGGTATATCTAGCTGACCTGCCATGAAGTACCGAACCCAAATACCAAGCTGAAAACGTTAAAGTAATAATATTGGGAAGTAGCTAGACTATGAGAGATAAAACACACATGCCCGGGAATGCCTGAGACATATGTATATGTTATTTCGTATATCCCACATATTACTAATTATGTGCTCTTCCACCTTCTTCTGCCCTAGTTAGCCTGCCTAGGTCACGAGGGGAACGAGCCAAAGAAAGAAAGAGGAGCGGAGGATGAATGAAGAGTAGAAAATAAATGGTAGGAAACAAAGATGAAAATGAAAGAAATAGGGGAAAATGACAAAACACCGGCCCAATGAATGCCTAATGCCACGCCAGGGAAATGAGATAAAAGCAAGAAGGTAAAAAGAAATCACATCATTCTATAAACAAGATCAGACGCCAACTCCCTGGTCCCATCAAGAAGCTCTCGGAAGCCGAGACCGCCAACGTGAGGCTGGTAACCGCCCTCACCTCCCACGCCGCTGTGAACGCTCATCGGCGGCGGGTAGTAGTGGCTCGCACTCGAAGTAATGGTAGCTAAGTCACGGACCTTGCAAGCTGCGTAATGGGAGACCAATTTACGGAGGTCATCCTCCTTTGGAGGTGGTATTACCCCATCACGCTGTGGGACCATGTCGAAGAATGGGTCGTATCTCGAAGTGTTGCTGTATGTGAAGTGAAGGAGTTGGAGAATCACTCTCATATTTGCGGTTTTAATGTCGCTGGCAGCTGCGGGGTTATCGTTCGCAGCGGCAGATCGGGTACCGAAGATGATGAGGTCCTGGTGGAGTTTCTTCAGGCAGAGGCGAGCGAGAGAGGGGATCATGTAGTTGGCTGCAAAGATGTAGAGTTTGGCGTGGAAGAGGACATATGGCTCGGGCTGTGGCTCGGAGGTTGGCGCTCTGTTTGCTGGCATGCGGTTGGGTGAGAAGGGGAATGAGATGTTCTCGTCTTCGGTGGACGGGTGGGTATTGTCGTATTGGAGAGAGGTGAACTCTTCCCAAAGGTTACCTCTTTGGGGCACCGAAGGTCGTGGCGTGTTCATACCGGAGCCGTCGTGCTGTGGGGGGAACATTGGTGATTGTGGCGCTGTAATTATAGGATCCTCAAAGGAGTAACCCTTCTCTGGCGGAGGAGTGGTAGGAGGTGTCAGATTTATCGGGGCAGACTCTTCCACTGAGGGCTCCTCGTCTGCGAGCTGCTTCTTTCCCTTTTTGCCCTTCTTACCCCCCTTCTTACCCTTCTTTCCATCTTCGAAAATATTCTCATCTCCAATAGGTTCGTCAGCGGCCAAGACCGTCTCTGCTTCGGAGACTGGTGTCGGGAGGCCAGGAGCACCGTAATCATCCTCAGGAGGGGCTGGGGAGTAGGTCACCGGTGGCGGAATGCTCGTAAAGACCGATTCGGTCCGGAACAGCCCCTTCTCGCTCGCATTGCAATTATCCTGATCTCCTCCACCTGATCTCCGTGTGGAAGGCACGCTGTAGTCCCCAGTATACGCATACTCGCAGAAACCAACGAAAGTCTCAACATCCTCATTCTCTAGTGCTGCAATGCGATGGCGGGATTCCCGAGTTTCCCCATTGTTCATCAACTCATCAAGAGGTTTAGAGACATGTCTGGCGAGCCCAGACTGGATTGTTAATTTGGTGTGCTCAGGACCAACGAGGAATGTAAAGGAGGCAGAGTGGATAATGCTGTTTGGATCACAAGGTTAGCTAAACTCTACGCTTTCTCGTTCATAATGAATCTCTCAATATCTTCCTCGACTAATGTCAAGAGGCAGAGAGCAAAGAAAAAGGGGCCGATATAGATAAATTGATATAGAACTGACCTGGTGTAGTCGGAGAGCGTCATCGGGACGATCCGATACTGTAAACTCGTATCGGTATGTTTCGTACGTCGTAAGAATAGTCACGTGGACGGTAGTCAAAGCCCTCCCCCTTTTTCGATCTTCAATGCTCAACTTCGATTTCTTTTCTGCCTTCTTCGAAGATATAAAATAGTGTTTGAGTCTGAGGAATATTCGCAGGCAACTCCGTCCTTTTACCTCTCATAAGCCCTGTCTTAGAACTTCTTAATTCGGTTGTCTTTGATGCAAGAGAAACAACATTCGCTTCACATGCGCCCCAGCGGATCTGCTACGTGGGAAGACATGATAAGCGATTTCCATATCGAAGGAATGTTGTCGCCCATTCAAGGCCGCCAGCAGTGTGCGTGCTCACGGACAGCAACTGGGTAACAATCCAAGGGATGAAGAGTTGCAGCTGGGCACCACCACACTGAAAAATTTTCATTGTTCAGTCACTGTGCTAGCCTACTAATCAATGGGGCTTGATTTTACCACCCGGTTTTCGCGCCTATATGCGGGCCTTGGGCGATATATTTATCTACATATATTGGTTGACACCAAATAATCGAGGACGAGTGGCCAGTCACTCGACTTTCTTTCTACCTGAAATGAATGGGGAATGAGGGGTTGCTCAATGTCCAACGTTGGCGATCCCATGGTTCAAGGGATAGACCGACATGCATATGCACCTCCACCTCATTCAGATTGTGACGAGTCATGCACCTGTTCGAGAGTAATCTGAGAAGGGAAGCATGCCACAGAGATACCTGAACATCGGCTGTTGGACGAATTAACACGTGGTGGGCGTAGCCACGGAAAATGTTCGGGATTCCGCGGTCATGAGACGAGGAGAATAACCAACGACTCGACAAGAGCTTCGAGGGGGAACCCTTTCTCGTTAAGTCTCACCGAAACTGAATAAAAGAGGTCTTTTTGCCACATTCGGCTTCGCGAAACGGGTTGGAACCATGAGACCTCCTGGAAGATGGAGCCACTGGTTATAGCTGCCCTGGTATTCATCGTCATCGTTCTGGAAGTGACTAAATGGTGCGACGTTTCATACCTGAGTCCTTTCTCGATTAGCAGCTTCGTTGGCTGACGGCATGTTCTAAACCCGCATAAACACATCCGACCTTGCCCTGGTGGTTGAGATATAAACACGACCCCTATCTCTGAACTGTTGGTAACATTTAATAACCACTAGTTGTTGGCCTGTTTTAAAAGGTTACTCATACCTTCGTCTCACAGGTGCTCTCCAGTTTCAAAAAATCTACGTTTGCTGGTGTCTTCGTATCAACGACCAGCATCACTTTTTAATAGCCTAGAGTGATATCTATTTTGAGGGTCCTCGGCCGTGTTCATTTTGATCTCCTTGATCAATTGAGCTTTGAGACCTAAGCCCCTCGAGAAAAGACTCTACTGATCAAGCTCGATAGATGCTGAACTGAGTTTCCAGAGATGAAGACATATTCCCGAAACCATTGATATTGCCTGACGCCAGCAACAATCGTTCGGCAGAGGGAGTCCACATCGCCCCCTACAACGGATGGCCTTCGGACTCTCAACATCGAAGGAGATAACGGTGACTGGTGTACAACATGCTTCATCGTTATGGATTATATCTAGGGAGAAACCGTCGCTGATTGCTGGGCGGAACCTATCTAGGATTCACGTTCGTGCATTGACTTCTCGAGTTGCAGATATGATCCAGCAGATACAGTCCATAATTCTGGAGAAACCGGGTCCAATTCGATGCCGTTGGCGTCGAGGCCTGTCGGATTCGGAATTGGTCATCCCCTCACATCAAAAGGGGGACTCCGGCTTCCATGACACCTTAAAAGATCGGTTTTTGGTTCAGCCGGTGAATAAACCGAACCCTACGGAACAAGATGGGTTTGATTGTTTCGTCACCGGGCTGGGGATTCCATTTATAACAACCACGTGGGTTTAAGGTTGATCGACAACATCCGCTTCCGGTCTCGAAGCTTAAACTTGGCAACACAAAGCCGGATATCTCGACAACAGCTTCCTTAGTGCTCACAAAGAGATCAAACATATCAAGTTTGACGAATGGTGAGGCGATGATGAAAACGGTTATTTGTGAATAACTCCAACTCCGAGGCCGGGGTTGTATTCACTTCTTTCAGCCTTGAGAAAGGAACTGAAGATGATAAAGCTTGACCCTCACCTTGAGTTGAGAGCTCTTTTCCGCCATGTCTATCACTCCTCACTTCAACCTTCCAAATCCAAAACAACTAATAATCACAATCAGGTATCTTATCTAGGTCCTGAATCAATATGGCGTCCGCCGATAATGCTGGCAGTGAACTTATCAACAATGAAAAGGTCCTTGCTTTCATCGACAAACAGATCGAGATATGCAATGATGAGTCTCCATCTGTATCCCACATACTGAAAATCCTGAAGAAACTACTTGTTTCAGACTGCAGCACGGCCGATATTGTCAATGCGGCAAATGAAATCGAATCCTATCGATCTGAAGAATTCCCGCGCAAGTTCCCACTCCTTGTCAAGTTTGAAAAAGACAAAGGGATGGAGTATTTTCTCGAATCTCTCTACTCGTCGATCTTTGATGTGGCTGGGGCTCTCAAACACGATGACCCCAGACACGATGCAATGGTGCAGGTAATTTGTGAGCTTCACAAATTACCACCCAAAAGCTTCAAAATTGATGGAGTGAGTTCTATCTCAACTGGTATCACTGCTTACAGGTGTATTCATCCTAACATCATGGGCAATCAGGAGGATAGATTGTTGTACAATGACGAACCTATGTTCCATGGCCAGATATTCGAGGAATCGAACGGTAGAAGAGGCATGTCTCTTCTCATCCTGGAGGCATCTCTATCTACTTGGGGACGGATATACTAATGTGATTTTAGTGGATAACAACGATGAATACGCAGCAAGAAATGGCGACGCAGATGCAAAAAAATTATGTGAAGAGTGGGTGAATATCTCATCCTTTTGGGCACGATGCATTGAAAACGGGCCTCGTCCCAAGACATTTACTTTCGTCGACCTGTTTCTGGATATAAAAGATGGTCTTGTGAAGGACAGTTCTTTTGCCTTCGTGACGGGCACAAAACGGCCATATAGATTGATGGTTGCGGCACAGTACATCATGCGAGCGCCACGCGCTATCTACGAAGCACTTTCAAAATCTGAAGTAAAGGGGTTTGGCCCTGAAAAGTGGCAGGAATGGTACAAAAGGTTTGATGAGATTGCTGGTGATAAAGAACTTGGCCCTGAACTGGGTGCAGCGGTGATGGCAGCCTGGAAGACAATGAAGGACCTCCAACCCAGCAAGCCCGATGTTGAGTGAAAGAGGCCCTTCGTTGTAAGCTGGAAATCGTTTCTTTGCAGGAGGAAGCCATGCTATTCAAGAGGTGACCAGAAACTTGGGTTGAACAGCTAGTCAGTGTGAGAGCGATGTCATTATATTACTTCTACAATGAGGTCTCTTTGCTCCTACGATAATTTGCTATCGTCCCAGTAACCGAATAGAGGTAGAACGGCAGGTATTACTATGCAATTCCAGACAGAGCCGTGGAGCTTCGATGATGGAACGTGTGCAATCCAAATTCTAACAAAATGTGTTAAACCTGACATGTCTTTCTTGATGTGTATCTCATCTATCGCCCAATGCTTATAACGGGATATCAAAATAGAGAACCAGCTAGAGCCGCATTATCTTCTCAAGAAACTCCCCATCAAATATCTCATTCGAAAGGATCAGTGTCAGTGTACCAGCCTAACATTCCGATTTCCAGGTTCCCACTCCCTCAACCCCTCTCGAACACTATACCAAAACCTCAACCTAATACACTCCCTCCTTGCCGCGTCGATATCCCCTCGATCAAACGCCTCCCCCAACGACTTCACACACTCCTCCACCCTCGCCTCATTCTCCACCTTCAACTCCCCAATCGTCGCCTCATTCTCCGCCTCCTCAATCGCCTCCTGCACCTCCATCACCTCCATTAACGTCTCGTTATCCTGGTTCTCCTTCTTCGCTGCCCCATCCTCAGCCGTTACATCTATCCCGTGCTTCTCTAGCAGGAGGTACTGAGCGCGTAGAAGTGGGTCTAAGAGTGTGCGATATGCCTCATTGATGCGTGACGAGAGGGCTTCGGCGCGTTGTTTCTCGATTCCGGGGCTGAATTTATCTGGGTGAGCGAGGGACTGGAGGGCGAGGAATTCGCGGCGGAGTTCTGAGGGGGAAATGGCGAAGGGGCTGGAGGGTGGGGGGCCGGAGGGTATTGTTTTGGGGAATATGGTGTAGTGGGTTGAGATATCCGGGGATGCCGTTGATGGAGAGGAGTGTTCGCTCTCTTCTCGTTGCTGCTTCGGAGAGGCGGGTGAGGCGTTCGTAGACGCGAAGCGGGAGCTGTGTGGAGAGCGGAGAGGGACTATTGCATTGGAGCGATGCTTTAATCGTGGTTGACAGAATATACAGGCGCCGTTTCTAGCCGGTGGTAAGGAGGCGTCTGTCAGCCGCGAAAAGACGTTGCGAGGTGTTAACGTTGCCCGTCGCATCATGCTGAACGTGGAATGTGAGCGCCTTGACTGGGTTATCCAGAGAAACGCGACAAAAGTAAAAGCAAACTCGAGATCGGTGGTTGTATAGCTCAAGGGTTAATTATCTTATGTTGAGTGTTCAATCGTTGAACCATGGCTCTTGCTTCCGTTTGAAGATTTTCGTCGTCAGAGCCAAATACGTCATAGTAAAAATTTGTTTAGTCATGATATTTAAGCATAAATTTCCGTCCAATCAAAAGTTACAGTCCTTCAACCAATGGAATTATTGAGAGCTGGCGGAGCTCAGTATCAAAATATCACAATATATCTCTATCTCACGATAGAAGAACAAAGTGTATAGAGTCTCGTGGAACGTGGAATCATTAAAAGAACCATTTTAATGTCTCGCTGCAGACTAATCTTCATATGTTAAATCACTTTGCAATGCCATCAGTCCCCTCACTTGGCGTTTTGTCTGGGATGTATACTCGTCAACGTTGGATAGTAATGGCGGGATAGACGTTGTGACACTCACATGCCAGTACCCAATATCCCGACCCAAACCATAGGGCGTAAAAGCTCCGATTAGAATATACATTTGACGGGTTTATCACCAGGGTGCCCAGGTTTTCAGGATGAACCGTGGAGGAGTGCCGCGAGTTTCCCAAACGGGGTTCGAGCAAAGGATATTTCATATCCCAGTATCTCGTGTTGCATTGCTTTTCTTATAATCGCCATTATTCGTATCATCCCTCAATTCCCCATATCTTAACAGTTCTGTCATGTCCGCAACTAGCAATCCACTTAGCATCATCGCTGACATCAACACTGAGCACGTTGCCCGAATGTCCACTCAGCGATTTGACTAATGACCAGTCGTCGGCACTGAAAATGTTTACGTTCTTGTCAAATCCACTAGACACGAAGAACGTGCCGGACTTCCGTGGCTGTGGGGCTTGTTGTCGTGGTTGCTCATCACCCGGAGTGCCAGGGGTCATATCGACATCTCCGTTCTGTGTCGTGGTCGAAGGAAGATAAGAATTCGAAGACTCGCTCCCTTTATACCACCTCAAGTCTGAGACAACACCCTTGTGTGCTCCAACACCACCCGTTCCTCTAACTTGGCGAATATCCCAACACTTAACCCAGCCATCACCCGAGCCAGATAGAACGCGGTAACCATCATCGCTCCAATCTAATCCGAATATCTCACGAATATGGCCCTCGAGAATCATGACCGTGCGGCCAGTGCGTAGATCCCAGATACGGCCGATACTATCAAGGCCACCACTCGCAAGCAGAGAGCCATCAGTGTTGAATGCCACGGTATAAACTTCGCGAGAATGCCCTTCTTGGAGTAGAAGTTCTGTCGTCGTAGCCACATCCCATAGCCTCCATGTCGTGTCGTAGGATGCAGAGGCAAGATACTGACCCGAAGGGTGGAATTCAACACGACAGACCCGCCCTGAATGTCCGGACAGTGTTGAGAGGGGTGTGTCCTGGTTGAGAGACCAAAGATTCACATTTCCCTCACCTCCGCCAGACGCTAGATTGACAGCTGACTCTGAGACTGTAGATGAAGCAAGGGTAGCTCCAGGATACCAAGAAAGTCCACCAACGCGATCAACATGGCCGCGAAGTGTAGATTTCTCTTCCAAATCCGGAACCGATAAAAGCTTAATCCCTCCAGCCCAATTGCCCGCGGCAAGAGTCTCCCCGTTCGGCGCAAACCGAGTAATACTGACCGGCCGCTCGCCCGCAATCTGAGAACCGAACAGATCAAACCCTTGTAGTTTCTCCTTAACAGCCTTCCGATGGTTAATATGCGTCCGTAGCGGTATTTTAGACTCTTCCTTTTGCCTCGCAACCCTAGACTTCGCCCTCGGTAACGAAAACTGAGCAATTGATCTCCGTGCTTCCAGCAGCTCCTGCATACCCTCCGTGTAGAACTCCTCTTCTTGTTCCCCTTCATCCTCCTCCTCCGCTTCCGCCTCTTGCATCTGCACATCACTTATCCCTTCCTCTCCCGCAGCAGCAGCCTCCTGCTGTTCCGCTTGTTGTGCGAGTATCTCACGTAACCGATCTCTCCGATCCCCCGCATCCTCACCAAATAGTGTGATCGGCTCGCCTAGTTCTCGAAGTCGCGTTCGCACACGTCCGTCGTCTGTGGGTACGGGGATAGCAGCAGCGCGTCTCTTTCGGGAGAATTGTGAGAGGATGGCGGAGGCTTTTTCGGGGGCTATGCCGGCGGTTGCTGAGGGCATTTCATATTCGCGGTCCATAGCTAGAAGGAAGAGAGAGATTTTAGTTAGAATCGCAAGCTTTTACGTACACATACTCGTCCCCGTCCGCAAAGGTGTAGATTGGCAGGCTTATACTTACGGACGTTCGCTAAGTCGACTCCCATCTCCGTATCCTGTATCCGGCGCCATCGCGATCAGCTGAAGCTCTCTTTGGGGGCAAGAGTAAGAGGGCGAGCTCTGAGAGCAAAAACTGTAAACATTTCTTTGAAGAAGGGAGCTTCTACCCCTCCTAAGGGGAAGGGTTGTAGACAGTGAACGGGGTGGGAGAGACTTCATACCTCGGGCTCCTCCTCCACATACGCCTGTCGCGCTGGGTGCATCATTTTGGCGAATGCTCTTTTTATCTATAGAAGGGTGGGTTCAAGCGGGCTAAGGCTCAGTAAAATGGTTATGAACGGTTAAAAAGAAATCGTGGACTCAGAAAGAAGTATTGATGTCTTGGTGTTGATGTTGGCTCGCGATTCTTTTTTTTCCTCGAAGCTTTCTTGGGTGACGTTTTTGGACGCGATAGCTCCAACTACAAATTCGGGGACAGTTTCTACACATGTACAATAATTTCATCTACAGCTCTCCCAGGGACAAATAAAGAAGTAAAGCCACTAGTATTAATAAAAGTAACTAGAGTGACAGGGGGAAAAGTAAACTGAAGGATATTCTGATTGATGGCTACCTAATTCAGAGAGACTTGATAACACCGACTCGTTGGCCGAATACTATCGAGAGAATACTATCAAGAAACAGAACAGCGACCTCCCCGGAAAAGAAAGAGACCATCGCAAAAGACTCGTGTCCATAATCAGGCTTCGCTACCGGCTAACCATCTCAATCTTGCCTCCACTAGAGCATGCTCTCTTGACAGAACTAAAGACTAGGAAAACAACCACCAGGACCTCAACGACAGGACAAGCTCAGAGGAGTAAGCAGCCTAAAGCAGCAGCAATGCGAGAAGGGGATGCTGGCTCTTTCAAGTCCCGGATAGTATCAGCTCCGCACTCATACTCCAGGTTCCAGCATTTTTCGACCACAACGCGGATATTAGTGCTGAAAGAGCTCACATCAGGGAACAACTTCTTCAAGTACAAGATACGTATCGTCGAGTCCGGCTTGTCGCCATAGAGCCGTTTCTTAGCCGTGATTTCGTAAATAACGCCGCCGAGCGCGAACAGGTCGTCCCTTTCTATTGGTTCTCGTGAGTACTCGCTGAGCTGCATCCCCCGAGTGTACCGAGGCGAGGAGAGGACCCGACAGTGGGACCAGTCAAGGCGGGAACCACCAAAATCTCCAAGCACTATGCTCCCGTTTCTCTTCAGGAAAAAATTGTGGGCTCCGATATCCCCGTGGATCACCCCGTGGGCGTGGATATACGTGACAGCCTCAGCGGCCTCGAGTGGCCATTTAGCCCTTTCTAGCTGTTAGTAAACTTCGCGAGAAACAAGTAGGAGACAAGGATTAATGATACTCACGATTTAGATGAGTCGGTGGAAAGGTTTTGGAGTAAAGTTCCAGCCGGGTGATATTCTAGCATCAGACCTCTTGGAACTACTGCATCGGGCGGAGTCTCCCCATAGCATTTGACGATGTACTTATAGTCTCCAAGACGTTCGTAGATGGCTTTCTCGATCGCGTGGTAGATACCATCGATCTTCCTAATCTTGACCGCGACATCGTTGACGCGGTACACCTTGCATGAAGTGCCAC
Source organism: Arachnomyces sp. PD_36 (assembly GCA_032988195.1). Lineage (NCBI taxonomy): Eukaryota > Fungi > Ascomycota > Eurotiomycetes > Onygenales > Arachnomycetaceae > Arachnomyces > Arachnomyces sp. PD_36. The sequence goes on along the minus strand of JANTQE010000019.1, from coordinate 121,547 downwards.
GGCCGACTGGAACACAGTCCTCCCACTTGGCATTCCTGATGATTTCCTCGGGGGAATCAGCTTCTGCTGGCATTTCCGGCATCGTGACCCGAAAAGATCGAATGCTATGTTATGTGTCTGTCAGCTTAGGCTATCTAGGAGTCAAAGAGTGGGTTCATCCTACCGAGCCTGTGTCTGCACGTGGAGAGTGTGTGATTTGATCACAGAGGGAAAGAGATAGAACACTGCGTGTGTCCTACCAAGACAGAAAACTACCAGCACGCAGGGTGGTAGGATTAACACGTTAAGAGCCGTGTTGTGTGTTCAGATGATGACGGGGAGAAAGGTGAAAAGATGAAGAAGAAATAAACAGAATATATCTGCTCCTCAACCCGTTTTATTGGAAATTGAATACGCCGAGAAGACGGCCGTCTTGTAAACTCATCGCCGTAGAGACGGGCAAGGTGAGAAAGATTTCCGCTCTCCTTTTCACCGGAAGTCTCTAAACGTGCAATCTTTCACTGAGTTAAGACACACGAGTCTGAGAAGTCAACATGGCTCCTAATAAGCCTTGGATGAGCACCGATCATCAGGTACAGAGGAGAGGGTATCGTCGAATGTGATATCATCACAAGGAAGTTATGACCAAATACGAGCAGCCTTGAGGGCAAGCTGCTGATGTATTGCTTTCCACAGATGATAGCTTCCCCAAGCTACATCGTCAAGCAGCTCCAAGGATCTCAGGGGTAAGAGAGTAAGGAGATACTCCATTGCTGTAACTGTCGCTAGGTGTCTTCCCAGTTGATATAGAGAATATACGTTCAGATACAGGTTCATAAAACCCAGCTGTCCTAAACACTATCATCTATTTATAGTGGCCTCGTGGACAACAATTGCTGCTACGATCGAGACTGCGCGTGAACTAGGAATATCTTCCTGTGAAGATGAAGAAGGAGAAGTGAAGTTGATGCTGGTAGTTAGGGTTAGCGTCTGCACGTGCCTTCACAGTCCTCGTCCTGCATCCAATAGATATAGGTGAACCTTCACCGCCTTTAGCATAATTTGAGATTTACATCATTGTAAGATGGATAAGCTCTTCCGTCCAATAAAGACCTTCAAAAGTGAACATAAAATGATCTAATCTTAAATACCTGCATAAAATTACAGAGCTGCAACGCTATCAACAAAAAGTTTCCAGCCAAATTCAAATTTTTTGGCAACTTCGCGTTTCTCATCCTTTGCTTTGTTCTCATCACTTCAGCTTTGGACTACTGATTCGTCTCTGGGTAGAGTGGCTTATGTCTCCATTACTGCGAAGAGCCCTTTCTATTCCCTTAGCAGATGCTCCGGCAGGCTTGGTTCTGCAGGGAGGGTCTTGAATTGCGTGGGACCGGACCCTCCAGTGCCCGTTGCGCCAGATGGCCTCGCTGACGGCAGTTACGAAGGGAAGCTTCCTGAGAGCTTCCGCGCTCAAATCGTGTCAAAATTCAGGCTCTAGCCTTCTACGTTTCAACGATAAGTTTTCATACGCATACGCGAGCAGTAGCCAGGTATCAAGCAACAGAGGAAGATTATGGGGCACCAGGAATGTCCACTCCGGAGGATCGAAACCGCGTATATCCTACCGCATAGCTGCTTGCTCGTCGGGGAAAGATAGTGTATTCCATCCCGACCGAAGTCTTCTCGCATACGATCCAGACGTTCAAGATACATTAGGTGTCCAGTTGAAAGGAAATCAGCGCTCGAAGAAGAAGAGCAGACCGGATTGCGGAGAGGATGCTTACTTTGTAAGCAAAGTGGGCGGAGACTCTGGTGCGTTTGCCTTCGGTGTCGCGGATGGAGTTGGCGGATGGGTTCGCTCCGGGATAGACCCAGCCGACTTTTCGCACGGACTGTGTGGTTATATGGCGGAGACCGCGTTGGATTGGGATCGCCCAGTGAATAGCTTGAGGGCGAGGGAACTCATGCAGAGAGGGTATCAGAAAGTTTTGGATGATAAGTCGATTTTCGCGGGAGGTAGCACCGCTTCTATTGGAATAGCTCGAGAAGATGGGTCGTTAGAATTGGCCAAGTAAGATACACTCTACTACCTCAAGCTTCCGCGCTTCTGTCTTACAAAGCCCTCGTTATACTGACAATATCTTCAGTCTCGGAGATTCAGGATCAATCCACTGTCGTCTTGCCGCCGTACACCATTACTCGATTCCTCAGACCCATGCATTCAACACACCTTATCAACTATCTAAAATACCAACACCCATGCGGACGCAAGTCGCTATTTTTGGTGGCCAAAGATACGACGACCTTCCTCAACACGCGAACATCATGAATACAACAATGCAGCATGGCGACGTACTCGTTCTCTCCACCGATGGTGTGCTCGATAATCTTAATAACCAGGAGATCCTGAAGATGGTCTCAACGCGAATGATGGCCAAGAAAGCTTGGGTAGGCAAGCCAGACCAAGGAATTTCCGTCTCGGATGAATTCGATTCCCTTACGAGACGTGATCCTACATCGACGGGCGCCGAAGCTCCTTCGAGTACCTCTTTCGTTGCGCCCGGCCGGGATATCAAAAATAGCGACTACACCCTCCAGGAACTTCTAGCGTCTAACATAACCAGACGCGCGAAGCTTGCGAGCTTGGACCTCCGCCGCGATGGCCCATTCGCAAAGGAGGCGTTGAGGCAGTTCCCGAACGAACCGTTCCACGGCGGAAAAGTTGATGATATTACTGTGGTCGTCGTTATCGCTGTCGAAGAAGGAAGAGCCGAGAGGGGTGAGCCTGGGGAATTGAAATTATAGCGGATTGTTGCGTTCATGGCGATCATATGGGAATGCAAAATCTGCACCCGCTCACTGATATGACACTGCGAGGATGAGAAGGTGTTCGTGAGTTAAATTAATGTATGTACATGTAATGTTTATCTACTTGACCTACCTAATCATTTACTTCGAGTGCTGAAATGAGACCGGTTTCTGTACATTTTGTGCCAACTATTATTCATTATCATTACACTTAACTTCGAGTACATACACTAGCCCTTTGGGAGGTCACCACCAGAGGCGGCTCTACGATATAATCATTAACAAAGATAGGAGCCTGAGAAAACCAGCTTTCAATACCACAATTTGACCCAACAACGCACCAGAGCCATATCAAAACCAAGACACCCAATCCTCCTTACTCTGGCGGCCGGAACGAAACCACTTTACCCCAAGTATCCGCAGTCCCCCAAATCCCACGTCTCAAACAGCTCAACTGCACGACCTGGGAATGATCCACAAAGACATTAACATCAATCCCAAACTCGCGAACATACCAGTTAAAAACCGCCGGATCAGCCGCTACACAACCCTCTCGTCAGCATTTCCCATTTCCACACCGCAAAATATGGGGAGAAGAAAACCCACCCTCAAACATGACCCTCTCCTGAGGCAATTCCTTCATGATCTGCGAAACGACATCTGTCCTCCAGCTTTTGACGTTCTCGGTAATTCCCTCACTCTCGATCATTAACCGTTCGACGCCCGCGTCGAGGAATTTTCGGCCTTGGTTTATTAGTTTTCCCGGGTCGCTTGTTCCTACGGCTTCGAGTTCGCTGGCAGGTGTGTCTACAAGGCTTTTTGTTAGTTGCCGGTTTTCAGTCTTATCGATCGGTGTTCAAAATCAATGTCTTTTTAAACTCACCACCACCAGCTCCAAATTGAATTCCCAATTCTGGTTTCGCTTTGAGACCATAAGAATGCACTTTGTCCACTAGGCGGAGCCAGTCATCGTCAGGGATGGAGAGGAATCCGGCTGAGAGCTCGATTACGTCGAATCTGTTTTTTGAAGGTGGGTTAGTCTGGAAATACAACCTGATATTTGAGGCTTGGGGGATACAAACCCTAAGTCTTTGCATTTTTGAAGGTATCTATCCATCACTGTTGAGACGTCGGATTGGGTAAGGAGGTGTTCTGCCCAACCGCCCTATTCAGTTGAGATTGTCAGCTCGTTTAGATTGCTTGGGTCTTCTTCTGTTTATCCCGGGGGGGTGGGTTACAGTGGAGACATAGACATCATGTTCGTGGGCCAGCTCGATAAGTTCTCGAAGGGGTTTCTCTTCGAAGAGGGAGAAGGATCCTTTTGGTTGAGGTTAGGCTTGAGCTTTGGGGTAATGTGGCTCAACTCAACTCACCTCCCGCAAACTTGAGACCGTCGACTTGGTGACCCATCCTGATATTATATTCGTGTCAGGTAAGAAACACAGAGGGAACCTGATATACAAGGCTTTTTTTCGCTCACGTTTCAAGTACGTCAGCCAGATACCTCTTTCCCATCACCTGCCATCACAGCTCTCACGATTAGCAATTGCCTTCGGAATGTTTAACCACTCTTCAGTCTTACGGAGTAATATGGCCCCCTAATCTCCGTCACTCCCCTCTTCCTCGGTTTCTGTGGTCTTGGGTTCGACCTCGTGAACCCGAATCCATTATCTTTATCGTCGATTAAAGTCTTAACCTGGCCACCTGCCAACGGTGCGGGTGTAGTTGAGAACTTTCTTCTAGGCCCCACAGTTGTAGGGGCGGCTATCGGGCGGATTGGAGCCGCACGGATGGAGGTGATAGGTTTGGATGCGGGACGAAGCGCGGAAAGCATTTTTGTTTACTTCGAAAGGGGAAAGAGAGGATTTGGTTGAAAGGGGGGTTTCCAGTTTGAATTTTCTGTTCTGTTATCTGTTTACGGAATTGGTAGAAGCGGATTACAAGTTGCTATCCGAATACCCCTGTTTATTTCAATTTAGGAGCTTGTTGTTAGAAAGGTTCTGTCGAAGTCGAAGACGATAAACTAAATATCTACTTCTTTTGAAACGCATATATATATTTAAGAGCTTACTAGAAACTTGGGAGTCGACGAAATACTGACGTAACCTAATACATATCGACGTGTACACCAGTTCACATGTCCGTTAATCCGTATATGAGGGGAGCTATATCGCCAGTGCACAACCACTGGAGAATGATCAAGAGTTCATCCAGTCTCGTTTCGAGAGGGAGGTTGAAGCTTCGAAGGTGGTGTTATAGATGACGTCATAACAATTGGATATCGGGTACCTTGATGTTTGGCCGTGGAGTGTTGTCGAAGTAAGGTTAATTGAGCTGGCTCAAAATAGACACACATAAAATAGCCGCAGTTACTCTGTGCTAGACTCCTATAACGAGAGGCTCCATGTAGTATATTGTATGTTGTAGCGGTAGAGATGACATTTTTTATCTCTGTGCATAGTTTTAACCCCTTAATCCTCTCAAACACCGCTCCTCTCTATATGGACCTAGAACGACCGATCAATCTTTCTTCTAAGATTCTAAGTATCGACTTCCAGAGGCCCCTAAGTACTATGCCCCGGAAAATACAAAAAGGGCTGTCATAGAAAAGTGGCCTAGCATCTGTGAATATACTGTGCCTCAGGACTGATGGATGTGTTCTCCAAGAGGAAGCTCTCAGCATAAATACTAAGACAGGCCGAAGCAAGTCATTCCACAAAGTGTGGATAAGAAAGGGGCTTGATTTTCCTCCGGCCTCTTCGGCCTTTTATAAAGAACTAGACAGTCCCTTCAATCAAGAAGTCGGCAGTCGGAACCTCAGGGAGCGACCGGCCTTGTCCACTACTTCCGTTGTGGTTCTTCCTTGTCGTCTGCCATAATGTTGCATCGCGATTTGAATAAGGGAAATGCAGGGGCACGCGACATATCCTTTACCAGTCCCCCGCGAGAAAAGTCTCTCGATGCAACTGGGGGGCATCTTGAATGATGAGGAGATCACGGAGGTTGTTGAGATGGTAAAAAGATCGGCGAACTTATTTCTTCTTTTGATGCCAAGAGTTGAGTAATCGGGGATCGGAGATATCTTCAGGCCGAGGGTCCCAGTGGCTCTCACATTGCATTGTGAGCCAACACAATCTCACAACAACGTGTCAAAGAATCCAGAACAGGGTCGAACAGCTCTGAAGGCATTCAGCTAATGAGATGAGCCTGACGGAATCTGATTTATACTGCTGGATGGATCTGATTGCTTCTGATAAAAAATGTGTTTGTCGAGGTCAGAACCTGGTTACACCAGGCCAGCGCCGCAGAGATGCCACTCATGCACTCAGTTGCTGCTATTTACGCCATCGTGCCGCTCAAAATAACTGACTCAAGTTTGGACCATCTTACCCTGGACTCTGGCGCTATACCCTGTCGCTGAAGGCTGAAGATATTGATTGATATTGAGTTTCTAGCAAACGGAAGCCGCAACGCCCGAACCGGACCTCTTTCCTCTACAGAGTCGGACGTCGGCAGTCGGCATAATTATACTCACGAGTGGGGTGTTGTTTGTGAACTTATGATGGACCTCATAATGCACTGATCGTGCATACCAGGATATTGGCCACCAGGAATGCGTCTGGTCGAGTGCCGAATTATTGTTTTCCATCTCGTAAAACGGACGGATGCTACCAGCATGGTCTTCCATGCAAAGTCGACAGACTGAAATTCCAATGATAGACATACAAATTGGCAAAGTTGGGAAGGTGATGGAGGCTCGACGGAGGGGGAAAACTCCAGCAGTGAAAGTGAGCTTTCCATGTTGCTCGCTCAGCTCCTTCTCGACTGGCAATGGCTCGTGTGACTATCTTTTGCGGCTGCATTGTTCTCAACATGGGAAAGCAGGAGCGCTCGTTATGGCTGGCCTTCTTCCTTCTACGGAGTAAAGGTGTCTCCAATACGCCGCTCCCGCCGTACTCTTCGCTTTATAAGGCAAGTAGGAAATCACCCCTTCATATACTGACTATTGCAAGCCCTGGAATTCTATAACAGCCCTATCTAGCTACCCATCACCTCGTCTTCTCGTGCGTACCGCAAGATACCGTCTCTCATTAAATAATCCCCACCTATCCCGCTGGGTTCCGATAAAGCCGAGTCTTGTTGTTCACGGAAACTATTGGACCTATATAAACACAGTTGAACCTCGCATGTGGAATCCTTGCCTGTTCCCCGTCTAATGTTGGCCCTTCGTTGACACATGCTGGACGCGATTCTGTGCGGACTGATTCCTTAGAAGGTACCGCTTTCTATCTCTCTCGCTTCTTCCGACGCCCTATCTTAATACCGTTTTCCTCGTTTATCTTTCCCATTGCCTCTTCGGCGACTTTGCCTTTCCTTTTGCATCACCTACTATTCCTTACACCATGGGCGTCGGAGCCTTTCTAGAACCTCTCGTTGTCATTGTACTTCTATTCGGTGGGACATGGATAAACCGCGAATTGGATTTACCAGGGTCTGTATCACGAAAGGGAAGCTGGCATGATCGGGGATCGAGAAGCGCCTCAGGAGACAAAGACGACATAGATATAGATGATGATGGGTTACTGGGCCCCGAGGACGGCCGACCACTGTCGCCCTCATTGCTTTCAACCCAGCAAGACCCATGGCGCAAACGAGAAGTTGGGTTCTGGAGGTGGAGATGGGACGTTGTGTCTCCTAATACGGTGGTGTTTCGCGATCGCCTACTGAGCAGATTACTTCGCAAATTTCCGTTTTTAGCTGAATGCTGGTACTGGGCTTTGGTTTACTGGGTAATCGACCCCCTCATACTTCTGGAAACCCTTTCCGCTAACTATTAAACTATTATAAAATCAGATATATCAGCTTGGCCGAGCCTTCACTGCAGTTACCCTCAAGGACGACACCGTCGATGTAGCTCGGGAACATGCCTTACAACTCATAAAACTCGAGGAAAAACTCCACATATTCTGGGAGCTACCCCTACAACGATATTTCCTACAACACCCAGTCTTGCTTCTGTGGACTAATAGGCTATACTCGTTCATCCATATACCGGGTACTATTGCGTTCCTTGTATGGCTCTATTACTATACAACTATCCGTCGACCACTGGTGGTGGACCAGGCCAAGGATACTTGCGAGAGTAATACACCTGCCGGCCCTGCTCTCTACGAGGCTCGTAGGCGGACCATGGCAGTTTGTAACTTGATCGCCTTCGTTGTGTTCACTCTATGGCCATGCATGCCACCTCGTCTACTGAGCGATGAGTCTGTAGAAGGGTATATCGGGGACATTTCACGGAGCTACGGTTTCGTTGACACGGTACATAATGTTCCTGGTGCTAGTAGTGTGTGGACAGCGAATAAATTCTGCAATCAATACGGTCTGACCCCCCTCCTCTCTTTTCGCGGTGACTACTAATATGATATCTATGTAGCCGCTATGCCATCTTTACACTTCGGGTATTCTCTGATGATCGGTCTGACGGTGATGACGATACCACTGGCACCACGACCACAAAAGTTGTTGACCCTTCCGTTCTTCAATCATGCACGAGAAAACGAACGATCATGCCTGACGCTACCCTGCCGGCGCCGTGTCGCCTGCGTCATACTTGGGGTCTCATACCCTCTGATGATCTTGATCGCGATTGTCGCCACTGCCAACCACTTCATCCTCGATGCGGCCGCGGGTGCCGTAGTCTGCGGCCTAGGATGGTGGGGAAATTCGGTTCTTCTGAACCTCGTGCCTCTCGAAGACTATTTCCTTCGCTTGGTTCGAATCCACAAACCTGAGCGCGTAGAGCTGGAAACCTACAAGCCCGGCTATAGTCTTACGGACACTGAAGCCCTACCCCGCAGGGCATTCGGTTCTTGACTACCTCGCATACCTAAACCATCTCCAACGCCATTAATCTTTCGAACCCCTACCCATCTACATCTCGGAGTATGCCCTCGCGGCATTGAATGTTCAGCGATCCATCAGAGTGGGTGCTCGAGGACCATCCCTGCCCGGTCACACTTCCTTCTCTGTTGTCGGTGTGCACACTATATGTACATAGTCCTCTCTCGTGGATACCCCGTTATGTGTTGGTTTAATTGTCTTGTTGTTTTCTCCCCCTTGCAAGCAGATTTTCACTTCCTTTCGCCTACTTCTCCCCGGTTGATGTCGCTTATGGAAGACTACAGTGGTACGCGGAGGAGCGTTAACGGACAGTGTTAGCGAAGAGTGTTGTGAACGCTTGAGGGCGCCTTCGTCGACGAGGTATCGGGGCTCTTGGCTGCATTAATTTTGAGGGACTTTAGGTCTCTTGCTATCTGATATCTGTATTGTTAGGCATCCATATGATGTTTACGGGAAGCTCCTATCCCAGCCGCTTTAGCGGCCATTAAGAGCTGCACCTGGGCGGGGAAGGACCTAGGGATCCCGAAAAAAACTGATGTTCCACTCCTCCCCTCTGCACCTACCAACTCCCTCCACCCACATATTGCCTCATCTCGATTCTTGAAGAGTAGAACTCCATCTCTTCTCAACACTGTCATCGTACATTGAGCTCATCCACCATCACCACATCCATACCGAAGGCCCTTGCCCCCCTCTCGTAGTTCTTGACGTGAAATCACCCAACCTACCGTCAACCTTCTTTTCGTAGTCGGAAATCCGGCTCTGAGTAGAATCATCAAACAGACGGTGATCTCCAGCCACCCTGTGAGCACCCCCCCACACAATTTTTTCAAACGCCCTGACTCTTCCTTCGGTTTCTTTCTTTCTCGCTCTGTCTTTATTCTATCCACTCCGCGATTACATTTACCCCGAGCTCTTACTCATAACAACTGTGGTACAACCGCGCGAAGCACTTGACCATTGTCGTACGTTCGTTCACCTTCACGGTTTTTATCAAACCCCGTTGATTCTCTTCAACCTCGACTCTCGCATTCCACCCCCGTCTAGCATCCACTGTTCATCGTTATTGATGCAACCGTCCACACCTCACAACCACATCTCGACCGCTTAGCTAACACCGCACTTCTTTCTCCGCATACAGAGCCTTAAACACCACCTCAACCCGCATCTACCTAAGCATATCATCGCCGCCTGTCGCAACGAGAAAGGTCTTGCAGCTCAGGTAAGTTTATATTCGTTCACCCCCTTCTCTCCAGCGCCGCAGTTCATGCTTCTCGCATTCTTTATTCTTGTTCTATTCATTCACCGGATCGCAAGCATCGGTCGTTTGCAGTATCCGATATCTCCCTCTTCCTCGCGCCTTTCTATTCTCGTTCATCCCCACCTGCTGTCTTCTTGAAAGAGAATCTCATATTCAATTGTCTCGCGCCTATCGAGCCCTGTTCTTTATTCTACCGTTTTTAAGCTTCATCAGTGTCTCTGAAGCTTGGTTGATAGCTCTGGGGGCAAAGAAAAGAGCCCGAACGGTATCTTCGCGAAGACACCAGCTTGCTATTCTCTTTTTCGAGCTTCTTTCAGTTTACCCGCGACATGCCGCGTGGATTTTGAGTCCTTTTTTTCCTTCAAATATTTGGTGGCTTTATTTGCCGGTGTTGTGCTGTGTTGCATTACTTTGCTCCTATTTTCTACCTTTTTTCTTCAACGCGTATTTTTCTTGCTTCACCCGCAGAATCAAAAAAGCCGCGATTCCGTCCTTTGCGTTCGCGAAAACCACACTCACCCCATCAACCGTCCACAACTTCCCGCGACCACAACTCAACACACAGGAGTTGAAAAGCTAACAACTTTTTCCCTTTAGCATTCCTTTTTTTCCATTCTTTCTTTACTTAGCATCTACGCGTCATGGCCGAAGAGAAAACTCCCGCTTCTCCTCCGCCTGCCGAGGACTCGGTTGCTGAAACTCAGCCTGAGAAAGATGCTGAGCAAGCTGCCCCCGAAGGTTGGTACTCATTGTTCCGCACCGGGTTGAAGGAATTGATCTGATCGCTGACACGGGCGCTATTTCGCAGGCAAAGCAGATGATGACACCGAGATGAAGAATGGAGACAAGGAAGAGGGTGGTACTACGGAGGACAAGCCCACGGAGACCGCAGCAGCTGAGAATGAAAAGGAGGGCGAGGATGCCGCGAACGGTACACCCGCGTCGTCGAAGAAGGGGGGCAACGGGAAGCGCAAGTCAACCGGCGGTGTGCCCGAGCACAAGAACAAGAAGTTGAATCGGAAGAAGTCGACCGCGAAGATCACACATCTTGATGCGAAGCCTGGGGAGCTCTATTTTGCTCGCTTGAAGAGTTACGCTCCATGGCCTTCGGTTATTTGTGATGAGGAGATGCTGCCACAGTCTATTCTGTCCACGCGTCCGGTTACTACGATGAAGCCGGATGGTACCTACAACGAGAATTACGCCGATGGAGGGAAAAGGGTACAGGATCGCACATTTCCGATTATGTTCTTGCATACGAATGAATTGTGAGTTGGTTGATGGATATTTTCATTAATGTTCTCTGTCTCGGCTTGGCGGGTCCTGTTTGTTATGACACCAGACTAACCAGATGGCGTTCTCGTCGACTTATAGTGCTTGGATCCCTAATACCGAACTCTCGCCCCTCGATCCTGAAAAATGCAAGGAGGTCAACGAGAAGGGAAAGGCGAAGGCCCTTGTTGCGGCATACCATGTGGCTGCCGAGAACCACGATTTACAGTATTTCAAGAATATGCTAGCAGACCACCAGAGAGCCTTAGACGAGGATCAGGAAGCTCGGGAGGCACTCGCCGCGGAGAAGGCAGCCAAAGCAGAGAAGAAAAAGCGAAAGAGCACTGAGGTCGTGGAGGAAGATGAAGACGAGGATATGGGAGGTACAGAAGAGGGCAAGGGCCGAAAGAAGCCTCAGAGCGCCAAAAAGCGCAGGAAGGCTGCCGAGAGCGAAGAGGAGAACGAAAAGGTACTGTTACGACACCATTACCCTTTCCCTATTTGTGCGATTATACTTTAGGTGGTTGTACACCTCTGGTTCTAGGCAGCTGCGGGGGGCTAACTCAATCATCATTGCAACATATAGCCTGCAAAAACCCCGAAGACAGCTACTAAACTGAAGCTCACAACTCCAAAGACTCCCAAAACCGCAGAGTCAGGGAAGAAAACTCAGCCCGCGAAAACTTCAAAGGCCAAATCATCTGCTAAAAAGAACGCCAATATGCCTGCCAGCGATGAAGAAGCGGCCGAAACTCCCAAGGAGACAGAAAAGCCTCTCACCCTTGAGGAGCGGAGGCAGAAGAGGGAGAAAGAAGGTTAGTTTACATATCTTTGATGAAAAACTGACATTGTGCTATTACAAATTAATGCCATGTCCGTTCGTCGGGATTTGTGGACGATGCTGACGTGTTTTTTCGTGCAGTTCTCTATCTTCGCCACAAACTTCAGAAGGGCTTCCTCTCACGTGATCAAGCTCCCAAAGAGGACGAGATGGAGTCCATGTCAAATTTCATCCAGAAACTCGAGCAGTACGAAGACTTGGAAGGCAGTCTCATCCGCCAAACGAAGATCAACAAGGTTCTGAAGGGTATCATCAAGTTGAACATCATTCCTAAAGAGGAGCAATATCAGTTCCGGAAGCGATCGGTAGCGATTTTGGGAAAATGGAAGCATCTCCTCGAGTCGGATGTTCCCAAAGATGAAGCTTCCGGCAGTAAGGATGGCCAAGATGAGCCAAAGGCTAATGGAGTCGACAAGAAGGCGAATGGCAAGAAGGGTTCTGAGACTCCAGCCTCCGAGAAGAAGGACGATGCCCAAGAGGATGAAACTGCCAAGGAGGACGAGGGAACTAAGGGAGACAAGGAAGTAAAGGAAGACGTGTCCATGGCTGATGCCGGCGAGGATGAGTCTAAGAAGCAGACTCCACAACCCGCTGAGGATGCGAAGGAAGAATCGAAGGACGCAGAGAAGACGGCCACAGCCACTGGCGAGGATGTGGAGATGGAAGGTGCGGCATAAATATGAGCAAGCACTAATATTTGTTTGTGACTTGCCAGAGGGTTTACAAAACCATCATATTCCTTATCATTGTCTTATTGCTCCTACTTTTGTTTCCCATCCTCATTTTCCCTCTTACTCATTTCCTCCCACCCCCGGCGAGAAAAAAAAATCACTTATGGGTTAGAACCTGAGAAATCCTCATTTCTTTTACATTTCTCTCTTTCCCTCGTGATTCTTACATGTAAATCTACTCATTTTCCTTCTCACGATTCGTTCTGCGATTGTATCACCTTGTCTCATGGAAACGGGGGGTTACGATCCACATGTGCGTTATTGGTTTCGATGCGTTGCACTGTCTCTTTTCTTGTTTTTGTTTCCAGTCTCATTAATTTGTTCCCAGGCGAGCCAGTTCTTATTAGGTTCAACATCCCTATTCTTCTTAGGTGAGGTTCAATATTCAGTTTAGCATCTGCTATGCTTGCGTGGCTTTACTTTGTCTTGTCTTTTATTTTCCCAGCACAAAAAGGGAGATATTCCTGTCTCTCGCTTTCTCCCTTCCTGCTTGTTCTTAGTACTTTTCAGCAACTTACTTGTTTGTCGTATTTCCTATTCCGTTTTGCAGCTTTCTTGCGTGTTGTGTCGTTTCAATAGGTCTTTTTTTTCTTTTCGGCGGTTGATGGAGGGGAACTCTGTGTGCTGGAGGGGTGGGTTTGCTCCTGCTCTTTGCGATGGTTTGGCCGCTTCTTTTCTTTCCCTTTGTTATTTTTGCGAGTTGGAATCGTGGAGAGGATCTTGGCAGGGGTCAGGGGATGCTGGTATGAAGGAGGAAAATTGGAACAGATTGTCGGAAAAGCTAGTGGAGGACATTTTGGACGGATGGAAATAGTCGATGAGAGGCCGGTGAGGATAAATAGGGGTTGGAGATGGAAGGCTATGAGAGGTACCAGACGAAGGGCTGAGGCCCATGGGAAATATCAGAGGTTGCCTCCTATTTATTTTATTACTACTATTATTCTTTTGTCAAAAATAGGGGAAAGGATTAGAATGGTTGAAATCTCCTTGAGTTCGTCCGTTCAAGTGCCTGAGCCATCAACAAGGGGGATATCCAATCATGACATAATCCCAAACACGTGACCATATACGAGCTCGAAATCATCTCGACATCACTCCTTGCAGTGCCCTGAGCATTGGGGAGGGACCCTCAGCCGTGGCTTCTAAGAAGCAAATCAAGGGCATTTGAACACTTGGTATATCTATGTCTTGCGGATTACGGGTAATATGCCCTGGAGTTGTTGTTTTCGCAAGTGTGTGTCCCAGCGAAGGCAGAATTCCACTCCCCCCGATACCTGTGCGGTCAGGGCTAGGGGCGATGGGCGAGATATGTGCCAGCTTATCGTCCTGGTACATATTATCCTTGGGGGGCCTATGTGGATATTCTCTCAGAAGACCATGTAACCCCGTGGAGAGGGCTCTGTGTGAGAGGAAGCTGAAGCTTCTGTATAGCGCCCTTCCACTGGACGTATCGGTGCCTGGACTCCCGTTTCCTTGAGGGAATTCGCCGTCATTATCTTGTACCAGCGGGAAAGACTATTCGAGGATGTTTCATCCGATTCTGGTTTTTATCGGACATGTCTTTCTGCTTGGGTGCTTGAACAAACACTCTGAAAAGAAGACCATTTCCTTTATCTGCTGAAATGGCACAGTATCTCGGGGTGTCGAGGTGCTATCGTTCACGTTCTCCTTTATCCACTGTTGGGTACCGAACTCGAAAGATGCTGGGATGCAAAGCACGTCTGGGATGCCAGACTTGATGGCTGTGTCTTAACACGTTAGCAACGATACTATCGACCCATCTCAGACTATCTTTTGGGACTCGCTCAGCCTCTGTCTTCCAGACATGGTGCTCTTCTCACCCCTAGGAACTGCCGATTCCCGGGCCCGTCTAGGAAGGATGCAATGTGTGGAACTTACGTTCCGAGCCACACTGAGATGGGTTAAATACCTCGACAACAACAAAAGCGGTATCAAAACAAACTCCCACCAAACGCCCACCTAATCCCCCAAAACCACCACCATACCAAACACCACGAACCTCCGAGATAATATAATATCGTTTCATCAAGCATAAGAGAGGCAAGGTAAAGAAAAAAAATAATCAGCAAAAAGTTCACACACCTGGGTGCTCGCGTTCCGAAGAACGCGGCAACACCAATAGTGTGCTATGAAAAACCCCGAAGGGTTTTTGCATCCCCGGCCCCGACTCGAACTGACGACGCCCCGCCCCCCGAACCGCCGCCCCCGAGCCGGAACACAGGGACCTGAGGGCAGGCAGGGGGTCAGACCCGTCAGGTCTGACCACTCGACCACACTACCCTCCATTGGTAAATATATTTATCTTAGATGATTATATTGTACCTTAGGAGTCTGCTACTGCATTTAGGTTTTTCTCCTATTTCTTTTTCTCTCTCCCACTTGCATACTATACTATTTTTTAAACTCTTACAGGTGGCTGACCTTCAACCTTTATTCTAGAGACACTTTCATCCCAACTTCTACATCCACAGACACTCTTGGGTGTCAAAATCTGATATACCTGTCTCTCACAACTCCATACTTCTTATTAGGAAAGATCCGAATAGTCAAGTCTCCTTCAGAATGACATCTATTCCCACATATTATTGCTTAAGAGAAGCTGACACTTGCAACGGAATCATCCCTATAGGATCCTCTACACGCGTCCTGCTATTACGAGCCAACACCAAAGCGCGTGGACAAAGATATCTTGACATACTTACCCATATGACTCGCAATCATACCTACGATGTATACATCTACACTACGATATCTACGAAAACAAAGGAAAGGTTTTGGAAAGTCAAGTTCTTGGAGTAAGAACCATGTGGCTGTTTTAATTGCGCAGAGCTATATACCCCCGAACTTCGGTTTTTTGGACGCAAGAAGCCTTAAACGCATGGGCTCTATTAGAAAATAATGATGGTAGAAAAAACATCCCCCCATTTGGGTTTCAGGAACAAGGGAAACAATCCTGGCGTACGGCGGAGTCGGAAGATGCTCTCAACGCCTGGCACAGGTTTAAAACCTTGATCGGGATGGACCAAAAGCGTCTCAGTATTCTCGGACGATTGCGGTATTCTCGGACAGGCGTGCACTAAGCTCTTCGCTAGACAACTGCCTCTTTTGGTCGTGGGTGTTTGTGAGTGTTTGTGGTGTTTGTGGTGTTTGTGGATGCCCGTGGGTGTTTGTGGTGTTTGTGGGTGCCCGGGGTGTTTGTGGTGTTTGTGGGTGCCCGTGGGTGTTTGTGGTGTTTGTGGGTGCCCGGGGTGTTTGTGGGTGTAAACCAAAAGTGTCTCGGTATTCCCGGACTGATCTCGATATTCCCGGACTGAGCTCGATATTCTCGGATAGGTGGTGTGCTCTATTCAGTTTTCACTGGGCAATTTCCTGGTTTTCTGGCGAACAGGTTTCTTATGGGAAACCGATGTTCTTTTTTGGTTGATATACCAATAGGACTGTTTAAGTTGTCGACCATCGATATAAGTGGGTTTGAAGAAAATGATAACACGGTTTCGCGGAGGCGCTAGTTGCGGGTGGAGACTTTGTTTCTTCGACATCACCGCGGTGCAAAGCTCGGCGAAAAGGAGGGACCCATGAGGTGATAGAATCGATACTCGGAATCTCAATCAACCTGTAGTACTGAGGCACTGACACTGGTGGCAGCGGTGGGTTTTCTCCAGTGTGGGCGGGAGAGAGACGGTATGATTAATCTCTGCCGGTGTCTTGTCAACGGGCTCGGTCTGGTGTCGATGCACATATTGTTGGTGCAGGCGTGCGCTGTTCGGTCGGCCACAGCCACAACACAACGGTGCAGACGGTGTCGAGAGACGTGGCAGTGGTTTTTGGGGGTGGTCCCAGCCGTGTCTAGGGCACCCATTAGCTGCCATTCTACGAGTTGAGGACTACGTCATACTTACATCTGGACTTTTGGTCCTAGCCCATATATGGGGGCAAATAGCTCAAGCAGACACCTGTGGTTTTTTGGGCTGAAAGCATTCTTAGCATGGGCTTTAGTAGGAAGTATATTAACTTCGCCGTGCTTACCGCTGAAACGACCTTGTCGTTGCTTTAAGACGATTTCGTCATCGCGAAAAAAAAAAGGAAGATATTCCCAAAAAAAAGCCTGGCCAGCAAGTGCGAAGCGGGGCAGCGATGAACGAAACAGCCTGAACTGAAGGTCAGTAAACTCGAGTCCACAGGCAGATAATCATAGATAAGTGGGAAGGTAACTCACGCAGCCATATAGACTCGCAAGCTTGGGCACCAGTTCGGGCCAGCCTCTCATGTTGCACGGCGAAATCGCAACCAAGCCGGAACTGATCGCCCCCTACAACGATACGCCCGAAAATGCCTCGGTCCGTATGTCGCGTATGCTCCCTGGACTAGTACAGTAGGAGTTTGAATCTTTCGTATAGGCTGCTTTCAGCCAGCCGAGCCATCTGCGGAACTTCGACTTCGACCGGAGGTGGACGGTTCTATGCGTCAGATCTTCCAGATCGCGAAGATCTTTCGAGATCTGTTTTTCGCGTTCTCTAGACTCGTGCTCAATATATTTGCTATATGCAACGTCCCCAAACACCGAGCGAATAGATTCAGCTTCGGATGAGTGGAAGATATGTTGGTGGTAGGTGGTGTTTTCGTTGCGTGAGGCATTTTCACTAGCTGAGCCGATAGACGGGAGGACACCGAGTTCAGGGATCAAGGCCGTCATGAACAGTTCGGTGCAAGCCATATTAGAGTGTGCGTCAACGGGTTTGGTCGAAGTCGGGGGTGTTTGAAGTTCGCCTGTTGTGATCGGAGTGCAGATTTCAGAAAGAGTAGATATTTTCGTAGCAGAAGTGCTAGAGGAAAGAAAGAAGAAGAGAAAATGATTCCGAGGGAGAAATCAGGGTATTTATACCCTTCGGCTAGGCGAGGATGACAAACGTGGGAAACTCCCGGAATGGAATCGAAGCAACTGACGACAAGATGATAGTATGATTCTATACAATGAAGGGTGATATTATGGAGTGACTCACCAAGTGTTGACGACGGCCGACGGCGACGAAGCCAGGAAGGGGCAGAGCTGGCTGTAGAAGGCCATAGAACCAGAGCAAGAATCAACAGTGGAGGCAGGATATGATGATGATGATGATGATGATGATGATGATGGTCGATAAGGTACAGTACTGGCGTCGAGGTGGCGGAAGAAAAGGGAGTGATGTAATCTATCACGGAGGGTGGATATGCGTGGAACGGAAGAGAAGAGTAAGGAGGGGAGATCAGTCGGTATGTCATTGTGATACGACACAGTGTTATTGTAAGAAGCCGACTAAGAGAGTAGAGGAAGGGCAAGGAGAAGGTATGGAGAAAAGAGAGAGAACAGGAGTAGTATGTAGCCTAAGAGAAGGGTGATGTGAAAGAAGAAGATGAAGGTGAGAAGAGAAAAGGAAGAAGATGGGAGGGAGAAGAGACAAGGTGGTCTTATGTTGGGGGGAGAAGGCTGGCCTAGAGAGCTGTTGATCCAAGAGGAAAGAGGCTGCAAAAAGCCCGTGACAAGGAAGTAACAATGGATATCTGAAGCACAAAGAGAAAGAAGAGTTGAAATAGCAGTTTCAGGAAGGCGTGATCTCTCCCCGCAGAGCCAGTTCTGATTATAAACGCGGAAAGAGCATAGGAGGGAAAGCCTTCCAAATGCAACAACATGAAGTGGGAACAGGAGCAAGACTGTTGAAATCTGTAGAGCATGCAATAGTATACTCATAGAGGAAGGGTACACTTGATCAAATTCAGTTCCGTCTTCTATTTTTCTGGTGGGCGTTTCGGATAACACCAGCTAGTACACGACAGGGCTCTGTGAAGATCTAACTCGCGTCCAAGATGTATCCGAACAGCACAACACCACATATTATCCGGTTCACCGTTTCGTTGGATATAACCCAAAGACAGGGGGAACGACTTCCGGGGACAAAATAGGATAGACCTCGACGGGAGGTCGTGAGTGTGTGCGGTTGGAGGCGGGCCGGTAGTGCCGCTTTGTCTCGAGGGCTGACCCAGTGATGTCAGACCAGCAGCTATTCACATCCACTGATGCTAAAACGGGAGCTGAGCTTCTCTGGTACAGCATATTTGCCAGTACATTATGTCTCGTGGTTCGTATTAATATCAAGCGACCTTCCTCCCAACGTTCCCAATTCCTCGACCAACCACGCTGATAATGACGTCGGTTTCGTGGGTCTCGGAGTTAGCATCTCGAACACCCCACCCAGCAGTACCGAATTTGTTGAGATCTCTCGCCAACTGGATCACGCTCTCGTCGGAAATAATATCTCTTCCAACCTGTAGTCTTCCAACATCCTCTGAGCCCATCGACATCAACGAGATCATAGTGACTGCTGCAGCAGGAGCCACACAGCCACCTTTCGAAACGGTTTCCAGTAGCTGATACGCAGCCTGTTTCCCGATATCCTCTGGCGGTTGTCCACCCGACGGAGGGGAGGCTACATCAGCGGAGTATAGACAGCCGGTGGATGATTCAGCGACTAGGGAAATCCCGAATCCAATACCAGTTTTCCTTTTGGCAGCTGGGTTATTCTTATCGGGCGCAGGAACTAGAGGAGCAGACGAGACATCCGAAAAGATGTAGGTGTCTGCCACGAAGGGGTTAAGTACCCCTCTCGCGCTGTCGATCATTCGCGCGTTGTTGGAACCCGACACCCCAGTCGAATAGGCAACACCGCGTATGCTCTTTATTCTTCCAGGGTTCATCAGATGCAGCGTTTTCGGAAGGCGAACTTGGTGTCCGAAAATCAACTGAACTTCTCCAGCGCCCCCCCTTCCAGTAGAAGATGGGTTTGACCTCCGCAGTATGCGCAGCTCAATGTTGTTAAATATACCAAATTGGTTGAACAGAGGTAGGATTGCTGTTCTGACGCTATCAACGGACATATCACCCGTTGGAGTAGATGAAGTGATAACTCCAGGCCCGGTGAAGATCACGTTAATGGGTGCCTTGGAGAATGGCGCGAGCAGACAGAGTGGTATCAGAAAATAGCTGACACCACGGGAGCACCCTGCAGGTAGCTCATGTCGAATTACGCCCCCACTGGCACCCGTACCAGGCGCACTTCCCGTTATCAAGCCTGGCTTGTACACTAATATCGTACCGGTATATGAGATTTCGATCTGGCAGCCATTGGTGACTGCTTCGAGGAGACGTAAAAAGGATATCTCGTAGGGCGCAAGACCGGGATTTGACGGCGAATTTGGTCGGATTTGGGAGATATGAACAGGTCGGCCGGTCAGTGTGGAGAGGACGAGACGATGCGCGAGATGCTTTTGGCTGGTGAATCGGAGTGGAGGTTGCGTAGTGGACATCTTTGATGCGCCTTCAGGCTTCCTTATCGAAGTAGAAGCTAGATAGAATGGTAGAGAGTCTACTCTAGTCTCATGTTCCTTTTCGTGGCTTCATTCGTTCACTTTTTGAAGAATTGAAGCCTTTCAACTTTTTTTTTTTGCTGTGTATCTGAATACGAAATACGAAGAACTTTTTTGAGTTCGGAAAAGAGTCACGTGTGATAGCTTGTTTTCATTATCTCTTATCTGATCGAACAGATCTTACGGTCTCCATACGCTGATATGTCATACTCGTTTTGTCCGTTTATTTCTCAGCATCAGCAGTTGCTCACACTTTGATACTGAAGGGAATGATCCCTTATAGCATCTATATCTAGAATCTCAAAATGGCTAACATGTTACCCCCAGCTTTGAATCTTCCGAAATGGTATATATCACTCTCCACCCTAGCCGTAACCCTCCGCCCCTCCCCCTCCACTGCTCTCCACCAGGACAGGACAACATCTCTACCCTATATTACAGACATTTACTCTCTCAACCACTTGTATAAGCGGCTCATCTAACAATCCATGACAGGCTAAAAGAAAACTCCCACCTCCTCCAACCCCCCGTAAACAACTACTGCGTCTACCACCCCTCCTCCCCCTCCACAGCCGGCCACACCGTAATGGTCGTCGGCGGCCCCAACGCCCGAACAGACTACC
This sequence comes from Arachnomyces sp. PD_36, assembly GCA_032988195.1. Classification (NCBI taxonomy): domain Eukaryota; kingdom Fungi; phylum Ascomycota; class Eurotiomycetes; order Onygenales; family Arachnomycetaceae; genus Arachnomyces; species Arachnomyces sp. PD_36. Next base: position 100,709 of record JANTQE010000019.1, on the reverse strand, counting down.
ACATAAACCCCACCCCGGAATTCTTCTACCAGCACCGAGGTCCCATGCTCCTCAAAGTCGTGTCTGACACCAGCACCTCCCCGCACACGTTCCAAGATATCCCCATCCACGAGGGCTCGCTATTCCTCCTTCCACCTAATACGCCGCATAGTCCTGTAAGGTTCGAGGGGACGGTCGGGGTTGTTATGGAGGTTCCGAGGCCCGAGGGAGGGGAGGATACGTTGAGATGGTATTGTGGGGGTGGGATTCAGGGTGGAGAGGGGTGTGGGGAGGTGGTTTGTGAGAGGAGGTTTGTTTGTACGGATTTGGGGACGCAGATTAAGGAGGTTTTGGAGGAGGTTATGGGTGGGGATGAGGGGCGGAGGACGTGTCGGAAGTGTGGGTTGGTGGTGGAGAAGAAGCATAAGGAGGGGGCTATTGTGCAGCCGTCATGGACTTTGGAATAGGGGGGAGGCAGGTACTCTCTCCTCTCTAGTGGGTGGTTTCTATATTGATCTGTGGTAATGTACTGTAGCGAAATTGACATAACTTATGAATCCGTATATACGACCTAATATTCTATCCTCTGGTGAGAAGGATGGGGAGGAGTTTCTACAGAGGACTAGTACGTATATAAACACTTTTGAGGGCTATATACGAACTGTACGAAAGAACGGGGTCAGAATCACTGGGCTATAAATTCCGAGCGCGGCTGGAACGGGGCAAAAGAGGAATACAAGCAGATAGAAGGAGGTTAGCTATCGGTTAAGTTTACAAAAATGTGCATATACTTAAAACACAGGGATCGGGGGGAATAGAATAGAAATGTGAATATTAATAAGTCAAAAGAAGGTGAGTAGTGAAAAGAAAAGGATTAAAGGTTGCCATAATTGGAAATAGAAAAGGGGGGCAGATTATAATTTAATATCAAGGTGTGTGGGAAATCAGGGGCAAGGGGAATTCATGCTTTGTTGGAAATAATGGACGTTTGGTATATCGACATCAACAATGGCATGAATAAATCAAGCTAGAAAGGGGCATCGTATGGGACACGTTAAAAGCGAGAAACGAGAAACGGCCGACCTAAGAAAATGGGATGAAAAAAAAGAAGATGTGAAAGAAGTAAGAATGTCGCCAGCAAACTGAATACCAGGAGACGAAAGGCGTAAGGTGTTCGTTAATAGGTTCCATTTTCCTAGTATATCCCACCATTGCCCGGGAAAGGTTTGGGCAATTAGTCCTCAAATGGGCAATCGATACTCTCGTGGCCATCCCTCTCGCACAGGGCGCACCACCTAGACTCATCAACTACTCCTGACGCTTTCCCAGCGACTGGAGTCATTTGGGCGGTGAGGCCTCCGATTCCCTTCAAGCCTTCAAGAACAGCATCCCGACCAGTCCTCTGCGTAGGGCTGTTGATGTTGTTCCTGAGACTGTTGGAGCCATTGCTGCCGGGGTTGGCGCCGTGGTTAGGCTTGTTTGTGTTCTCGGTCGTCTCGGCAGGCTTTGCGTCAGCCGCTTCTCCCCCCTTGGCATTCCCGTTACCGTTTCCAAACATGTTGGTGCAGGTGAGGATGTCGTGTCCGCCAGTCTCACAGATCTCGCACCAGAGAGATCCTTCATCATCGGTGCCAGAGTAGCGGCTTTCGGATTCGTGCATAGTCTCAAGTTGACGGTGAGACTCTAGTGGAGGAGGGTAACCTGGGTATTGGGCATTTGCACCGTTGTTACCGTTATTTTGGGAATCACGCCAGTCTCCCGGGACGACAGTGCGGTCGGAAAGCCTGTGAGCGTGGTTCGGCGCGTTGGCGTTCGTTCCCGCCGAGTTGGAACTCTTGTGCTTCGAGGGTGACGCAGTCACGGTCCCGCTACGGTTGCGGCTATTGCGGTTGGACGGGAACGGCTGGAACTGATCGAGCTCCTGCTCGAGTTCTTCGATCCGGTATGTCTTGCGGTCCGCAAGGCCCTCTAACTCCTGGATCCGGTGCTCAAGTCTAGAGATGCGCTCGGGGTCTGAGGACTCGGGATTTCCGTTGGCCATAGGCCCGTTCTGATGGGGTGTTGTAGGGCTCGAGACGGCCTCTCCCCTGCTCAAGGAATGAATGATTGCCTTTAGGCCTCGGATCTCGTCATCTTTCTGGTCGAGATCCTTTGCCCCAGTAGGCCTCACCCCTGTTGCACTGTCCACGGCTGCTCCAGCATCCTTCAGAGCGGTGGCCGACTTTTCCCGTTCCTGCTTCAATTCTAATCTCGTCCTTTCCACCTCTCCTCTGAGAAATTCGACTTCGCCTCTGGCCTCCGCCTCGCCTCTTCTGGCGTCCTCAAGGCCTTCCTCTAGTTCTGAGACAAGCTCTTCTAGCTGTTTCAACTGTCTTGCGACCGTTTCAACGTCCTCTCCACGGTCTTGTAAGTCTCTGTTGGCCTGCATCAATTCATCCAGCCTCTTCTCGTAGACTCTCTCCGTCTCACTTGCAGCAACCTCCAAGGTATCCAATGTACTCCTGAAATCCGCCCGATGGCTATCAAACTCGGCCGTCAATGCTGCAATCTTCTCATTCTTCTCCCGTAGTTGAGCTCGAACGTGCAGCGCATCCGATCCTTCTAGCTCTGTGATGCTCTTTTGGAAATCGGCTAACGTAGAGGACTGCTCATCTAGCTGCTTATCACGGTCTTGTAGTTGCTTTTCTAAATCTCGGATTTTATCCAATAGACCACTGTCATCGCTCGTGCGTCGTGGTGTTCGGCCGCCATCTGTTCTGGAAGATGTGGGAGTATCTGTACTTTGGCTTACCCGGGACCCAGGGCGAGTCGGGGTCTTAAGAGGTGTTCGAGGGACGTTTCCGCCAGCAGGTGTGCTTTTCGAGAACGCTGACGGGGTTCTTATGCCGCTGAGGTTCAATTTGGTAGGTGGTCCCATGCGAGGAGATTCTGGTCGTGGTAGCGATGGGCGTCGAAGTTTGGGTCTGGGAGCTGAAGGACTGGGGCCAACGGATTTGCTAAAGTTGACTCCGCTCGGTCGTGAGGGAGTTGGGGTGGGAGGGGTTCCAGCTGTCCGCTTGGAAACATATTTGGAGTTGTTGATAGGCACGAAGATACCTGAGCCTGGCACAGAAGTCCTGAAGTAGTGTCTCCCGTCCACATCCCCGTTGTTTTTGCCCTTTCCAGCATGTTCTGACCCGAGTTCCACTCCTGCAAAACGACCTGGTTTACCCGCAACAGTGCCTAGGAACTTGACCGTCCCATACATCCCACCTGGGACATTCACCTGGTCTCCGACCTTGATATCGTCGACCGACGCCATGGTGGGGGAAAAGGCCGGAGCGGAGGCGGTGAGGTCAGGGATTGTTCAGTACGAGGAGGGAAACCTAATCGGCGAGGAATGTGCTCCGTAGATAATACCAGACTTAGAGTCGGACAGTCAGTGAGGTCGTTCTCATGGTTTTAAGAGATTTATTTTCTCTGTTCAGGGAGAAAAAGCGCTGGGAAATGTTCAGGAGTTCGTTCTTTTAGTGTGAGATCGAGTTCGTCGAGTCAGTTGACGGCGTTTTTTCTATGCAGGGACTCAGGAGTTGATCGGTGGAACCGAAAAAGGAAGAATCGACTTTTCTCTGAGAGAGAGAGGCCCAACGGCGAGCTAGTGAAGAAGTATGTGACGAGGGCTCTGAAACTACATGAGAATCTCCAGTTGATATTGATTTATCTCTTTGAATAGAGTAAAAGTGAGAGAAAAGAAGAAAAAGGAGAAATGCCGTCAAGGAAGAAAAGACGAAGAATGTAAATAGAGGGAGAAAAGTAAACAAATTACTCCTTTGGTGAGAGTCTTTTTTAACGTTGCGATGAACCAAGGGTCAAGGATGAAGAGGACGAAGATGAAGAGATAGACAGACAGAGAGAAGAGATAACTTCAGATAAAAATATACAGATACTATTACTGATATAAATATATCTTCTTTACTCCCCTCAATCTCCCTCTGGCGGTTGAACGGGGTGACGGCGATCTACCCGTAGCAGCTGGTCTGAACACTCCAAAGAACGGCCCATCCTCGACTCCTTGCTGACAACAAACAGACTTACTGATCTGTCCAGAGTTAACTGGTCTTCCTCTGCTTAACGTGAGTGCCTATCGAGGTCGATGTTCATCTACTTTCTTCGTCTTCGAGACTGGTATCTCTAATGCGAGTGACTTCTCCCTAGTTCTCCAATCTCCGTACGGCAGAGCCTCCACTGAAACACCCATTGCTGTCCTTCGCTATTCATCAACGTCCACGCCGGCGGGCGACGCGGAACACATTCAGACCACTTCAACAATGGCTCAATACTTCTTTGATTTACTCTATACCTTTACGGATTGCATGTACTGCTTTCCAAGCTCACCGCAATTGAAGATCAACACTCGAAGCTTCAAGTTATTGCGACTACTCGGAGAGGTATGATGCGACGGCTTCTTCGTCTTCCCCATAAAACGTAAAGTATTCGCTGTTCAAGGAATGCGTCTAACATGCCTTCTTATCTCGTAGGGCGGATTTTCATACGTCTATCTCGTCCAAGATAAAGCTACGGCCGAACTCCTTGCGCTGAAGAAGATTAGGTGTCCGTTCGGTCAAGAATCCGTCTCACAAGCACTGAAGGAAGTCGAAGCATACTCCCTCTTCTCTCCACATCGAAATATTATCCAATCCATAGATCATGCGGTCGTCACAGAGGCGGGTTCCAAGTTTCGGTCCGATGGTGGTGATGCTGGTTCAAAAACGGTGTACATCCTCCTCCCATACTACCAGAGAGGAAACCTTCAAGATGCGATCAATGCGAATCTAGTCAATCACACTAGATTCCCGGAGAAGAAATTAATTGTGTTGATGACGGGAGTGGCAAAGGCGCTGAAAGCGATGCATCAATACAAGGTGAAGGGCGGCGCCAACGCAACGAAGCGAGGGAAGAGATCTCGAAGAGGCGCTGGGGATAACGGGGACAACACAATGCGGATGGGCGGGGCGGGAAAGAATAGGGACAATGATGATACTGAGCAGGAGCCATTGATGGATGGTGAACTCAGTCAAAACCAGGAGGGTGTTGACGAAGGCGACTTCCGGCCGTATGCGCATCGGGATATTAAACCAGGTACATACAACTCCTATTTAATCTACGTTTTTCTTCCCAGGCTAACTCGATGGTTCGTAGGAAACATCATGATTGACAATGACGGCCAAACCCCCATTCTGATGGATTTGGGTTCCCTATCTCCTAGCCCGATCGCCATCACTTCAAGATCCCTCGCCCTAGCCGTCCAAGACACCGCAGCAGAACACAGCACAATGCCTTATCGCGCACCCGAACTCTTTGACGTCAAGACTGGGTCTATTGTTGATACTAAAGTTGATATCTGGTCCTTTGGTTGCACACTGTACGCCTGTCTTGTCGGTAAAAGTCCGTTCGAGGCTCGCAGCGAGGAAACAGGCGGCAGTCTGAGCATGTGCGTTCTCGGTGGCGACTGGAGGTTCCCAGACGAGGGCTCCAACACCGCAAAAGGGAAGGGCAAGAGCAGTGCACCCACCCCGAACGGAGCGGGTGATAGTGGGAGAAAAACAATCAGCGACCCCGTTAAGGATGTCGTGCGCAAATGCTTACAGGTCGAACCCGCCGAAAGGCCGGATATCGACGAGCTTATTGAGATTCTAGAAAGTGTAGCTGACGAGCTACCCGAAGATGATGAGGACTTTGACGCTGGGTCTGGAGAGCTATGATTCTAAGTGTTGCATCTACTGTATTATTCCTCCTTTGTTCTTCGCCTTTATTCCCTTTGTGTCTTTTAATCCCTATTATCACTCACTGTCCGCAGGTGGGCTAGATTTCTGTACATATTATCGCACCTCGATGGACTTCTCTCGTCCAGTTCTTTTACCACCATCGCCCTCAACCACATTTTTTCATCGGATTTGATAAGAGGGTTAATATCTTCAGTACACTCTTTTAGGGGTCGGTTGTCTAGAAGGATGTCTGATGAATACAATACTGTTTCCTCGTTCTATCACTTGTTTCTTTTTTTGGAAAAAAATCTAAGGATGAAATCATCTCCAGAGTCCGCGATATCAACATCAATTAACTATCAGCCAGGGTATATGCAAATTATATAGCGAGAACGCCCGAAACAAGTGCGAAGAAGCCACTCAAATCCCACCAGCTTTCCACCTCAACAACCTGTCACTATCCTCATTCCTCGCACTAATCAACGCCTCCTCCCACTCCCTATCCATCCTCGCCAACATCTCCCGCTCACTCTCCATCTCCATCTCCACATCTCCCCACACGTCGCAAGCACCACCATCATCCCTAACCGGCCCCTCAACCGGACTCTCACACCCCCTCAATCCAATAAACCGGCCCCATCTCCTCCTCTTCGTCTCAATAGGGACATCATCCCCAACCCACGAGGGAACTTCAATCGGATACTCGGACGTCTCTCTCGTTGCTGGTCTGGTCTGGTGGTAGTGCACTGCTAACTCGTCGAGTTGCGCGGCTGTGAGGAGGTTGTATTGGAGGAGTGTGGAGGGAAAGTCGGGGTGGGAGGCGCCCGAGGTTACTGAGACGAGGGCCGAGAGACGGTGGGAGAGGTGGGCCGGCACGAGGTGGAAATTGGGATGGGGGGTTTGGTTGTGGTTGTGTTGTAGGGCTGAGAGGAGGGGGTGGTTGGGGTCTTCGAGGAGGGATTTGGCGGTTTCGAGGAGGTTGGAGTGGTTGGAGTGGCTTCGGGACATGTTTGAGTTGTTGGAGATGTTTCTGTAGTGCGGTATACTTAGGTTGATTCTTCTTGTCGGATGATATATTATATAGGGGAGTGAGGCGTATAGAAGGTTTTCTCTCCCGCAACCTTTGAGAATAGAATCGTATATAGTAAAGACAAGCAATATAGCTCACTGGAGTAGTAGAAAACTGATTATGTTGCTGATGGTATTCGAAAGCTGGTATCGGGATTTCCCATGGACTCTCAGCGCGGTACTTATCCCTGGGAATCCACACAATGAGTATTGTGCCCGAGATGTAACGGCGAAAAGACAATGTAATAACAATAGAGCCCCTTTGTTTGGCTTTCTTCGAGGGGCAAGGTCCTTTATCAACTCGTCTTTATTACGGAGCGCATATATAGCTGTGTCTTTATTCATTAATGCTACCGTGCCTTCTCGGGTAATGTAGATCGTGTCGTCAAAGAAGACACAGCCCGCCATATGTCATTGTTAAAACAAGGGAGAGAAACAATATGAATTGTTAAGATATGCATATAAAGATGTGGCATCAAAGGAAACTTCCTTCGAGATATCAAAGGGAACCGAAAGAATCCAGGGCGATGGCCCCGGCGATGAGAATGAGGGTGAGACGCTTCCATTCGAGGCAACTGAACTTCTTCTCCCCTTCCTCTGTGACCAGGAAAACCGAACTTACAATGCCATAGATATTCGAGAAACCATGAAAAGCATAAGGCATAAAACTAACCTTAGTGTCGCTAACTCAATGCCAAAGACTCCGCGCTCTTCTGAACCGATTCCACACCCTCTTCAAAGAAAGGCGGCAATCCCACATACTTATTAATCCAGTTCAGCACCGTACGATGCCAAACAAGACCATTCTCATGCTTCAAAACCCAATGGTTCTCATCAGGGAACGTCAAAAACGCAGAGTCCACGCCTCTCATCTGTAGTACATTGAACGCAGCTAGACCCTCCGCGATGGTGAGCCGATAATCCAGTTCGTTGTGGATGATGAGGTGGGGAGTCTCCCAATTATGAGTGAACCGAGAAGGATCCCACACAGCCCAATTCTCCGGAACTTCCCAGATAGCTCCTTTCAGGTCGTGCAATGGGAAGTATTGTTCCTCGCTAGCGAGTTGCGAGGTCATACTGAAGACACCGTCATGAGTGACGAGAGCCTTGAATTCGCGGCCAAGATCATGGCCTTGGATCCAGTTCATCATGTAGCCGCCATACGATGCTCCGAGGGCGACTGCTCGGCTGGTATCTACGTAATCCAGGTTTTCTTTAATATAGAAAAATCCCCTGTATATATCCTCGTAGGGCCTGCCACCCCAGGAGTTGCGAATGGCGTCCGTAAATCTTTGTCCGTACCCCGTGCTTCCCGTCGGATTGGGGGTTATGACAACGTACCCCTGCTCTGCGAAAACAAGGGGATTCCATCGAGTACTCCATTGATCATTCCATGCACTCTGTGGACCGCCATGGATCATATAGCAGAGGGGATACTTCTTGTTAGGATCGAATTTCGAAGGTTTCACAACGAAGGCGTGGACAGGATCCACGGCTCCTTTCCACCATATTTCGTCTACTTGTGACGAAGATAGCCCGAGTGGGGTGCCCCGCATAGAGTTAGAGGAAACGGTTGTCATATTCCCGATAGCTAACGGATCGAGAATGGCATATACACTGCTTTCGGTCAGACTAGTGTATGTGATAAAAAGTTTGTGGGAGTCTGCCGCGGCTGGGGCTACGTTGGTAACGTAGCCAGAACTGGTGAGCCTGGTAATCTGCTGTGTAGAAGCTGTCTGAATGTTTTCCATGGAGATTTGAAACAAAATACCGCGACCTGTATCCTGTGCCTGGACGAGTAGAGAAGAATCATCATGAGACCATGTAAGTGATTCAGGGCTGAGATCCCACAGTCCAGCACCGTCCTCGCCCTGGAACACCTCGAAGGCTTGCCCTTCCTCTTCAAGGCCATTGACAATGATGATTCTGTTTTTATCAGACTCATAGCCATCTTCCCGCATCGACAAGTATGCCAGTCTGCTCCCATCCGAGGAAATGACAGGCGACGACAGAGCACCGTGAAGATCGGAAACTGATATGGTTTTCGGGTTCGGAGTAAACTCCTCCGTCCAAGACGAAATCGGGCAATAGTAGCATACGCATTTCGTATGAGTTGCCGGATTCAATCCTGGAGCTTTCGAAATAAACACAATTCCATTGGGGCTGATATCGAAATCTCCGGACCCTCCAAATGGCGGGATGGGGCATTCCAAATCGCCAACTCCAAAGGAATGGAGAAGGTTGACAAGCGGAGTAACACTATATTCGCGGTTTCCAGGGTTGCTCGAGGATCGCCTTAGTGTGCCATACCAGACTGAGTTTCTCTGAGGTTCCACATATGTATCCCAGTGTCTCACGAAGAGAGAGGTATACAACTTCCCAGAGCTATGTGGTTTCTTCGCTTGCTTTGGATTGTATAGGGATCCATCAGGATTAGCTTTGCCGGAGACCGCGAACCCCACCTCCCCTGGCCCAATAGACGTGATTTTGAGATCTGATATCGGACCAGGGGCACTTCCCGCCGTATATACTCCAGGTTTATCCACGTCATCCACGATGAAGTCTGTTTGCCCATCCTCCCGTTCTTTTAGCCAGACCAACTTATTTCCATCGCCTAGCCATTTCGGGTTGCTCGCCTGGGAGTCATTGGTAATAAGTGAAGTGCGTCCACTTGAAATATCCACGACTCGGATTTCGGAGCTCTTTGAATGTGACTCGAAGGAGTATGATTGCTGGGAATACAGGGCAAATGTTCCTTCGGCATTGGGGATTCCGGGAGACAGTCTTGGAGCGCCGATTAAGGCCCTAAAAACGGTGTTAATTTTAAACAAAATGGAGGTGATCGAGATAATGTTTACTCTGGTGTGAACTTAATGGAACGGATAGTCATGGTCCCTGATTAATTAACCCGCCTCGGTAGCTTGCGATGGGTTGAAAGTTTGGTAAGTGTTCTCGTGCTTCGCCTCTCGGGCGAAAGGTTTAGAGACAGGCTTCGGCTGTGGATAGTTAACGACTTCAATGCTCCAGTCTAAGGTCAAATCGTGGTTTGTTGTAGTTTTCAAGCTTCCTTCAACGTGGAGTTGTTGATGTTTGACGCGGGGTCAACGTTCATTCAAGGTATGACGATGCGTGATCAGGTCCCAAATATAGATTTAAGGTTGGAACCTTATTTTACTTTAAATCAACAATCCGCTTGTATCCCTGGACTCTGGAGTATATCTCTTTCACTCTGCGAAGCCTGACCTACGTTCTGCCACTCTTTTCAACTTCTACGGCCTGACTATTCCCATTTTACTATCGAAAAAAATACAACACAGCTAAATTCAACTGCCAAAATGTCACAGCAAGGAGGGACATATCGCATTCCATCAGGTATCGTCTCTTGCCCACACCCCTTATCTGTTCACCTCAGTGAAGCTCACACATAAAGATGGTAGGAGCCTCTGTCGCTATGCGCTCCGACAAATCATCGCAGACTAGTACACACGATGACGGGAAAGATGATGGCCAAGAATGGGATGTTGTGACAAACCCTGAAGCTGACGACGAGACGGATCTACCCGCCAAGCGCATGTCAAGTCACTTCGATGTCCAACTTGGTTGGGGACAATGGAAGTTTACACTTTTTAGCTGGGATATGAACGTCTGGAAACCTACTCGTGGTACCACACGGCAACCTTGATCCCTTCTTCCTCATCTGTACTGGATCGTCGTTCCACCGATTATGATGTACGAGTTCATTCATCACTGAATGTGTTCAAGAACTTGAAGCAAGCACGAAGATAATTATGAATCGCTTTTTTGGTATTATCTGCACCAGATATGCTCGTTGATCATGGCTCCACCACTGACACCAGTATCAAAGTACAAATACATGCAAAGACATTCTTCTAGAAAGTAGGAAATAGACACCAACTCGAAAAAAATAAGCAGAACCAAGAAAATGAAAAAGAAAATCAGATACCCTCACTATCTACTCATTCTTCATCCTCATCTTCCTCGTCACTCTCATCCTCATCCATTCCCTCGGCAGCGGTGATGGTAAAAGTAGGATCCTGATCAACACCCAAGTAGCTGTCACTCATGAGGTAAAGAGTCAAGTTGTGTTCGCCAGGTGTAGGAACAATGTACTCCAGTCTCATCTCCAGCTTCTTCAGGATCGTGACACGCTTAATGGCTAGCAAACTCTTGGTCTTTTCGTCTCCAACGACCAGCCACCAGTTCTCCATCTTCTTCGGGGGGTAGAAGGGCGCATGGACGGTGATATCAGGTTCTTCATCGTCCTCGATTTCTCGCTCAATTTTGATCTTGATGTAGGCAGGTTCCCCAGCGGTGATGTTCTCTGCGTCTTCGAGCTGGAAATCGAGGTCAACGTTGGGATACTTGTCATTTGTGAAAGCAGCAGCCTGGGCGAATTGCTTGTTATCGAGGCTAAGGCGTTTAACAAGCTTGTCGTAGTCTTTATTCTCCGAAGGGTCCATAGCTTCCATGAATTCAAAAATATCATTGATACTGTTAAGACGACACATATTAGTATTTGACAAAAGTCCATTTTTTGAACCTGGGGAAACATACTTATACTCATTGGCCACCTTAACATCTTCGGAGGTAAAGTGGGGGATCTGCTTCAGCGGACTATCCCTATCCCACATGGCCTGAACAACCATTTGCGACATCTCCATAGCATTCATCGCGTTCAAATGTCCCTCGGATGAGAGGACATCAACACAGGCGCTAAGAAGATTGAGGACCTTGGCGACAATAATTTCCTGATCCTTGACCAAATCGATAGGCAATTGCATTCGCGAAAAGTGCGCCTGCAAAAGAACAAAGGCCTTGAAGTACGGCGAATCATACGCGGGCTGTGACATCTTGACCGGAACCCGGTCATACACCCGGCGGAGGATGTGATCTTCATGACGGCGAATTTGAATGCTTTCGAACTCCGTTGCGGATGTGACAATTTCCAAAATACCCTTTAGCTTCGTTCTTGCTGTCAAGGAAAGGAGGAATGTCTGCATAGTGATGAACGAGATGTTGTAGTACGCAGCGATCATAGCGGCATTAAGAGGAGAAATTGTATCGTCTTCTTCATCAAGATCAATGATTTTAGCCTCAGAAAGTTCGCTGAGCGTGTTTTCTACCAGTTCTGATAGGAACGTGCTCAATCCTTCATGGGTAACATCACTGAGCCCGTAGTAGCTAGGATTGGCTAAAAGACGTCGATAGAAATAGGTGTAAGTCATCCAATCGACAGCATCTTGAGTGGAAGAAATAGTCTTGGTACTGATCTCAGTCACGAATGCATCGTGAAGATACATCTGAAGATGACTCTCGACGGGCAATGCCTCATTCAAGAACTTCTTGTAGTACTCCCGCTTTACGGCAGGAACCATGAGAACACCCCTCGATGCACGATCTTGAAGAGGTCGTGAAGCTTTTCCGAACATCTGGAGTATCTCACTGATTGGGTAATCGATGTATCGGTGTTCGCGGCCCTCGAAGAATTGAGTGCCCATCACAACCACGAGATGTGCAGTTAGGTTAATCTCCCAACATACATCTCGCGAAGCGATCAGGACTTGGATGGCACCAATGCTGAATAGGTGGGATACGATACGCTTGTCGCTAGAACTCAGTGCCTCGTGGTAATAACCGATACCGTGCGAGATGGACTCAGCCAAAGCTTGTTCGTGAATTCGGCTCAAAAGCGGCGAAATCTCGTCAACGTCCGCATGCAAGAATCGATCCTCATCATCACTAGCGTTGCACACGGCTAGGAGATCCATTGCAGTTGCACGAGTCTGTTTGCGGTTAGGAACAAACACTAGGGCAGGCTTATCTGGGGAGAGTTGGAGGATCGAATGATAGGTCGGCTTTGCCATGGCAAGCATAAGGGAGGGAAAATGCGGGATGCTGAACGACTGGATGTGGAGTTCGAGTGGTACAGGTCGCACATGAGGGCTAAAGTTGTAGATCGTATGCTTGGTGGCACCCACCCATTCTCCAATGTCGCGAGCATTAGAAAGAGGGACGCTAAGCCCAACAGTTCTCATGCCGTTTTCGGTTTGGAGAGCGATGTAATGCATCCTCGAAACGATGACCTCGTAAACGAAACCCCCTTGTCCCCCAAGCATGTGGAGCTCATCGGCAATAAATAGCTGGACAGTTTGGACGTTCTTCCGTCGCTGCCATTGCCGAGACAAAACGTCCCATTGAACGGGTGTTGCAAGAACCAAGTCTGCTTTTTCTAACAACTTCAAGTCCGCAGTCAACTCGCCGGTAAGCTTCAGTATAGTCTTGCCACCATTAATACCCCCGAGTCGTTTCTGCCAGTCAGTAAGACGTTGATCGACCAACTCTTGGAACGGCGCGATGTAAACCGCTCTCCCAGAGTCACCCTTTGACCAATGGTGAAGAAGAGCAAACTCTGCACACACTGTTTTTCCACAGCCAGTAGGTGCACCCAAAAAGACATTTTCGTCGGAGTCAAAGAGTGACTTGAATACCTGAGTTTGAATTTTGTTGAAGTGCTCCCAGTCGGGATAGAGCTGCTGGTACTCGGGCCGTTTTAAAGCCTTCACAGGCACGCGTTGCATGTCCAAGAGCTGGGTATGCGCCGGGAACCGCTCAGGCAAGATCAACTTCTGGAACGAAACAGCAATTTTTGTGTCTGAGTGCATCCACCGGTCTGAAACTAGCGAGATGAAATAATTAGGAGGCATGGGCTCCGTTATCGGGACAGTAAATTCAACCAGGTGTTCGTTCATTTCAGCTTCGGCAAACTCCTTTCGCAAAATGAACTGGTCATGGAAAAGGATATCCTCGCCATCGCAATCCTCGACAAGAATCCAGAAGCTTTCTGCGTTGCCGTGGAGCGCTTCATCCCAGGTAAAGTTGGGTGTGATGGTAAGTTCAACTCGAAGCATGGACCTGGTCATTGGTTGTACCTGGGCCTGGACTTCCAACCTCGGGAATTTGGACACGAGATCGCATACAGTTCGACCAGCCTTGGGAATGCCGAGAAGTTCTCCCATGCGTGGCGGATCGAGATCGAAATAACTTGGCCAAGGAACGTCAATCCTCTCGGCTTTTTGCAGGATATCACGGGGACAAGTGGGGAATTGGCGGAGTGGTGTCATCGTCGGCCACATGCGCTTTTCTGCCATTTTACAGAGGTCTAGCGCCGTCTTTGCCACCGATGACCAACCCTTCTTTAGAGATATTTCGAAGATAGCTCGAAGGATACGGCCGGCGGATTGAGTAACATACACCATGTCTGCCATTAGCGCAAGGCCATCCAACTTTAAGCGGGAGATATATGCCTGGAGAAGGACGTTGATTTTAGCGTGTGACTCTTCGATGCTTTCCTTGACTGGAATTGGAACACGTCCAAGAAGCTTCGCCAGCTCCAGCTTTTCATCCTGCCGAACAGGGATATATTTGAATTCTTCGCTTAAAGCGAAGATGCGGAAGAGCTCAATCGTGTTGATCATCGGCTGAAGGTGGTGATTATAGGTAAGCATGGAGTTGTGTGTGATGTAGTAATGGGAGGAAATTCGTCCGAGTTCGGTAGACTGAAGCTTGCCGATCTTCTTATCATACTTGACGAGGCCGGCCTTCTCGAGAACAACTGCGGCCGAGTGGATGAGATCGACACGCTTTTGTTCAAGAGTATCATCGCTCTCGTAATCGGCACCCACACTGTATAAACCTGGGGACCTCAACATCCGTATGAACAGATATGTATAACCAAGCCATTCCACTCCCTCGTCCCTGTTGCGGATATTTCCAAGGACGATTTCGGCGTTCAAGTTGTCCGCAAGCTTGCTCATCAATTGACTCTCGATCGGTAGTTGCTGGTTCATCAATGAAAGGTAATATTGCATCTCTGCTTGAGACGTGATAATTATACCTTCACCGAACGAGTCGTACTGAGGCCGACCCGCTCGCCCAAGCATTTGCAGAACATCTTGAGGGCTAAGTTCAACCCAGCTACCTTTCTCGGGAGAGTACACTTGGGTCCCCTTGATAATTACGGTGTGAGCGGGAAGGTTAACACCCCAGGCAAGAGTGGCTGTACAGACGAGAACCTGTAAGCTACCATCAGCGAAAAGATCTTGGACAGATGTTCGGTCTGCGAGGCTCATCCCAGCATGATGGATTCCAAACCCATAAGGCATGAGATCTTTCAACCCCTGGTCGTTTACAGCATCAGCTTCTTCAGCGAGAATGGCGCGACTTGCAGCATCGCTTCTTAGGATTTGGCCGATTGTTTCCATCTCCACAGCTTTATCCCTGATGTATCTGGCAGTCTTGGCAGTCTCCTTTCGCGAATGGACGAAGATCAGCATTTGGTTTTTATTTGTGCCAACCTGCTCAAGTACTTTGGTGTAGCAGACGTCATTCATAGTCTTTAGCTGCTTGATGGCTTTCTTGTCTGTAACACCAATAAACTCTTGCTTAAGTGGGCAAGGCCTATAGGAGCCGTCGAAATGGAACACGCCCTTCGTTGGGTCTGCGCGCAAGAAGGTACCAACGTCACGATAGTTTGGAAGAGTGGCACTCAACCCAACGATACGGACAGGGTCTCCGGTCTGCTCGATCTTCCGCATAGTTCTGCTCACAATGCTTTCCAGAACGGGACCTCGGTCGTCATGAAGCAAATGGATCTCATCAATGATGATTAGGCGTACAAGCCTGGTGTAGCTTGTGTCTGTCGCTTTTCGCGTGATAACGTCCCACTTTTCAGGGGTAGTCACAATGATTTGGGTGTCGGCAATTTGTTGCTTGGTGAGTTGTCGATCACCAGTAAGTTCGGAGACCCTAATTCCGAACGACTCTAGCCGCTTTCCGAAGTTACCGACCTGTTCTTGAACCAGGGCTTTGAGAGGCGCGATGTAAACGATTTTGAAATCATCTAGCATAATCTCGCCAGTTTCAGGATTACGATTCTTGCCGATTTCACGGAGGATCGTGAGCATAGCTACATTGGTCTTTCCTGAACCGGTCGGAGCGCAGATAAGCATATTCCCATCATCGTGGAACGCTGAGGGATAACATTTGGTTTGGATACGATTGAGTTCCTTTGCAGTTCCAAAACCCTGGCGTGCCCAGTCGGGAAGCTCTGTCGTCGGGATGTTGCGTTCACCTGGGTCTCTCCTGGCCTTAGGGGCAGGCACATGGATCTCCTCGTATCCCTTGAACGCTCGTTTCGTTGAGCCTTGTGGAAGTTTGACATTGGGATTGGTCATCAGATGATTACCTTGATCAAAGACCAAGTTTTCTAGATTTATCAACCTCCTTGGTTGAAGTCCGCCGGAGAGAGTTCCATCTTTTGGTTTTTCGTCAACTTGCTGGCGATCAGCCCCAGAGGGTACGTCGATATCCATCAGATCAACTTTCATCTTCTTTCCAGGCTGGTCCGTGGTGTCCTCCCGAGCGGCTTTTCCCCGAAGTTCGTCGAGGATTGACCTATGACCGGCCTCAACCATCTCACTCTCAACAAGATTCCTGGCGTCGGCGTCTTCCGCAACCTTTCTCCACTTTGTAATCCAAACAATTTTATGACGATTCATGACCAGCTTCGCTACCAAATCCGGATGTTCGTAGTCAAATAGATCCATTAGATCATTCTCGACGTCTCGAAGCGGTTTCTCATTCCCATCTTCGGAAACGCCGCCCAATGTCTCGAGAGCTTCCTGCGTCTTGCCTTGTTGTATATGAGCGTCGGTGTAAACGGAGCCAATTTGTCGCTGCAACCAATAGGCATCAATTTCACGAGCGGGAACCCCTTTTGTCGTGCTGCTCTTTCGGTCACCCGAGAGTGGGACACCGCCGTCAATGATCATTTCGTCGCCATCGGGAGTCCCTTCGTCTCGATCAGCACCACCAGCTGTAGCAGCCTCCTCAGCGCCGGGTCTGTCTTCAACGTCGGACAAATCCTCGTCAGAATCCGATTCCCCCTCGTCCCGAACCTCGTTTGTTCTTGCGATGCCATCTTCGTCTTCATCTGACTCGTCAAAAACCACAGCCACTCCTTGCCTCTCGTCAAGCTCAGCACCTCCCTCTCCACCTGCGACACCATCCTCCATATTTTCATCCTCATCCTGCGCATCGTAATCCGTGATTTTCTTGCCCAAGTTTACCAGCTCATTGAACTCTTTTGCCGCCATGGAGCTACCTAGGAGGTCATCGATCTCCTTCTTCTTATCAAAATCCTTCATATCTGCATCTTTGAGTAGTTCTAATACCGCATCTGCAGCGCTTCGAACGACTTCATGAGGGACGTCTCCAAGGTGATTGGCGGTCATGGTAAGGATAAGGTCATAGGTTGCTCTAGTCGCAGGGGTCCTCGGGCGATATTTTAGACCTTCTACCAGAGCATCAGCGGCAGACAGAATGCCCGCGCCACGCATCTGGGCAGGTTCCCCTCTCTTTCGTTTTTTCTGCTCTCTCTGAAGGATATCCTCGCCCTCCTGTATTGTGCCTCGCTCGACGTCTGTACTAGGAGCTGCCTTCTTCTTCGTCTTCGGCACATCGTCGCGCGCATTCCTCGATCCCATATCCTTAATATTGATACGTCCGGCAAGCGATTCGGGGTCTCCGGTCACTTCATCGGTGCGGCGAGAAACGAAACGACGGTCGGCCTGGAGGACCAGGTTCGACATCGCCGAGTATTTATACTGAGAGACATTATTTGGGTCCGCCATCGTGAACGACTGGATGGTGGTATCTGTCTATAATGTAAGGTGTAGTCCGATAGGAATCGGGTTGCTTGTGGTTGGAGTTCAACCAAAGCTCCGCATCGATGAATCCGAGTCCCACACAGGGTCGCGTTCTTTTTCGGCACAGTATCGCGGGATCCCGATGTTCAGACGGTCTGAACCATCACTTTGCGAGAACACTAAATTGTCGCGCGGTGTTGGTGGTTGATTCGTTGTAGGTAGAAAGCAAATGAATTCTTTCAATGAAATGTTTTCGTAGATGCAGGTTGAAGCTTGTCAACTGGGTTAGCCCGTAAAGTCAGTTGGCGGCGTGAGAGGAAAGTGTGGCGAGAGACCCAAACAAAAAGATCGCGAACTTCAATTCAGCTTGAACCATCAAGACGACAACAACGAAGAAAGGAACGCGCAGAACAATGCGCCCTTACGTTCGTTATGGGCAACGTCTTACACCAAGCTCCATAAGTCACCGGTTTACAGTGACATCAGCTTTATGCTACTCAAATGGCCCCCGAACAGTGTATACCGTCGCCAGTAGACGGGTTACGGCTCAGAAGAATCCCTTGTCGAGCTCCTCTTCACATTGTAGAGGAGCAAAGACTAAATCTACAGTGAAACTAAAAGACCTCCCGCAAGGTGGTTTAAAGCCAGAGGAGCCTTTCGAGCCCGACGTGAATGATGCACCTCAGTATCCCACGGTGATCCAGGGGGTGAAGAATAATATGTCGAAGTTCAAGAACTGCGTTCTCCTGACACGGGTTGGAAACTTCTACGAGGCATGTCATTCCCATGGTGCAATTATAAGGCCTTTGATTTATTAACGGATATACTGTAGTTATACTTCGAGCAAGCGGAGGAGTATGCGCCGCTATTAAGCCTAAAGCTCGCCTCTAAGAAAACCAATGCGGGGCCTGTCCCCATGGCAGGGTTTCCATATTTCCAGCTTGATAGATTTCTCAAGCTTCTCGTCCATGACCTCAATAAATATGTTGCGATCAGCGAGGAGTTTTCAAATGGCTCTGGGGGGGACGGTAAGTCTGGAGGTCTTATGTTTGACCGAAGGGTAGCCCGTATCATCACCCCTGGAACTTTGATAGATGAGAAATTTATGGATCCTTACGAGAATAACTTCCTGTTATCTATATACATGGATGTCGATTTGCTGGGCAAGAAACCAGTAAGTGGGGAAGATGCCCAATCTCAACAACATATGGCATTTTCCGGATCTCAGCGTGTTGGTCTATCCTGGCTAGACCTATCAACGGGTGACTTTTTCACACAAGCTACAACCGCAGATATGCTACCATCTGCTGTTGCAAGGATAGGGGCACGGGAAATAGTTGTGGATGAGAAGCTTCGAGATACAATAGGGCAAGACCTCCAAGCTCTCGTTGGCAGAGACCCTCTTTTGCTCACTTTCTTCGGCTGTCCGAAGGATATCGAACCAATGTCGCAATGGGGAACAGTCCTCGAGTCGCCCATTACTCCCGAAGTTGAGTCAACGTTCACCTCGGAAGAAACTTGTGCTGGTTTCGGTCTTTTGGAGTATGTTCGTGTTCAACTTCAAGGGCTAGAAATGAAACTCCAACCACCTCGCCGGAAGCATCTCGATGAATCTATGGGTATTGATCGAAGCAGTTTACGAGGACTAGAAATCCTAGAAACTGCGCGTGACGGTTTGGGAAAGGGCAGTCTCCTACATGCCGTGCGCCGAACATGTACGAAGGGAGGGGCTCGCCTGTTAAGAGATCGGTTGAGTATGATCTATCCCACGTTTTAGCCACTTAATCTACTATCTCCCCATCCCAAATTTCAGCGCTAACTTCTCAACTAGCATCGCCATCGGTATCCCTTCACGTTATTAATGAGCGCTTAGACTTGGTTTCCCAATTTATCGAAGATGAGGAATCGCGGGAGAACGTTGTAACTTTGCTTCAGCGAAGCTATGACGTCCAGAGACTAGTCCAAAAATTCTCCTTGGGGCGAGGGGACGCGGACGATCTTATCTGTCTTTCCAGGGCTATCGAAGCATCACGGGAGATCAAGACAGTTTTGATGAGGAAAGGTCATGAAATCGGAGAATCAGCCCCAGGTTCCTCGGCAGAAAGCAGCCATTCCCACCATTCAGGTGGCAGTCTCTATTCTATATCGAATAGGCTCCATTTGGACGGCCCTATTGCTCTCTCACAGCGCATATCTCGAGCGATTGACGAAGATGGGCTCTTAAAGCAACAGCGAGCCGATGACAGTAGTGCTGCGAATTCAGCGGCACTTGCTCAAGAGGTTGTTCTCAACGAAGGGCTTCCAGAAGACCTCGAAGCTATGCCCAAAAAAATTAGAACCAAGGCGGGCAGCAAAGCAAGCACTACAAACGACATAGATCAGGGTGATGAGGATACTTGGATTATGCGACGCGATGCAAGCCACAGGTTAAGGAAGCTACACGATAATCTTGAACATCTAATAGTCGAAAAGTCAACCATGACCCAAGAGTTGCGTGCAGCTACCGAGACAACAACTCTAAATCTAAAGTGGACACCCGGGCTCGGCCACATAGTCCATTTGAAGGGTTCTAAGGGTAGCCAAAAGGCCCTCGAAGATATTGGCGTGACCAAGACCGTCTCTTCCTCGAAGTCAACGCGATCATTTTATCTACCCTCTTGGTCACGTCTGGGTGCTAGAATTGACCAGGCAAAGCTACATATTCGGGCGGAGGAGAAGTTGATATTCGAGGACTTGCGTCAAAATGTTATACGTAATCTCGTGAAGCTCCGTCGCAACGCGGCCGTGCTAGACGAGCTGGATGTTGCTTGTTCTTTTGCCATATTAGCCCAAGAACAGCAGTTAGTACGGCCAGTTTTGAACACTAGCACTTGTCACAAAATAGTCGGAGGAAGACACCCGACTGTCAAACTGGGGCTTGAGGAGCAAGGAAGACCATTCGTCAGCAATGATTGTTTCATCGGCGGCGAAGAGCGTATATGGCTTATCACCGGGCCCAATATGGCTGGCAAGAGCACCTTCCTTCGGCAGAATGCACTCATAACGATCCTAGCGCAGGCTGGATCATTTGTCCCAGCAGCACACGCAGAGATCGGCATAGTCGACCAAATTTTC
This sequence comes from Arachnomyces sp. PD_36, assembly GCA_032988195.1. Taxonomy (NCBI): domain Eukaryota; kingdom Fungi; phylum Ascomycota; class Eurotiomycetes; order Onygenales; family Arachnomycetaceae; genus Arachnomyces; species Arachnomyces sp. PD_36. The sequence goes on along the minus strand of JANTQE010000019.1, from coordinate 80,077 downwards.
AGTAGAATAGGTGCTGCAGATGACTTATTCCGCGACCAATCTACATTCATGGTAGAGATGCTCGAAACGGCTGCCATTCTGAAACAAGCCAGTTCACGATCATTCGTTATAATGGATGAAGTTGGTCGAGGAACGACGCCAGAAGACGGCACTGCAGTAAGCTTCGCATGCCTTCACCACCTATACAACATCAACAGGTGCCGTACCCTATTTGCAACTCACTTCCATGCACTAGCCGATATGACGCAGGACTTCGAGAATCTGGGTCGATATTGTACAGATGTTAGAGAGGATCCATCTTCTGGGTCCTTCTCTTTCGTGCATCGATTGAAGAAGGGCGTAAATCGCCAATCCCATGCTCTCAAAGTCGCCCGGCTCGCCGGTCTTCCGGAGAGTGCCATTGATATTGCGAAAGATGTACTTCGAAATCAAAAAGCCGATACGGGGTTGCCGCAGCATCCAGAGGGTTCTCAGACGAATGATGAGAGCTTATCTTTTTCGACACCCACTCAACCGCAGGCTTGCAAAGCCTAAAATCACCCTTAAGATGCGCTCGAGTGCTCTATGGTATTAAAGCTTCCATCCCATCGTCTTCGCGTGTTGCGTATACCCATTAACGTCTTATTATGTATTCAACACCACCAGGATATCTCGGTTGCCTCTATTGGTGTTCTGCATTCGTATCCCCTTTTGTTTGAATATATCTCGTCTCATCATTAATTCTAATATGTACAATATGTATATCAGCTCAACTAGCCGATATTATACCAGTAACCCCTATAATTTTGATCTCGCAACCCCTCCCCTTCCTGGCCATAATCCCGTTATCCCTCCCCCCCCCACCTCCACGTCAACATCCACAACCAAGCCATCCCCAATAGTAACCTCCTGACAATCTTCACCCTCAACCCCATTAGCAAACTGCACCACCACAAAATCCACCTTTCGATTCCCCAGCACTACCATGGGTGCATGCCAAGTTCCAGCTCCATATGTAACGGCCTGCCCACCCCGAGCAACGAATGCCCTCAAATTCTTCAGGTCCGGGGGGTTGGTGACGGAAACGGGCTCCCCGTTTGCGCCTTTCGCGGTTGTATTTTGGCCCGATAGACTTGGCGCAACGATAACCAGATAAACAGGTTCCAATTGCTCAGTATTACGGCCTGATTGAACCGACCTCTTACTCGAGAGGTCGAGAGGAATAAATGTCTGCGTTGTATACGGGTGTCGTTCGAGAATCGAAACATCGAATAGATGTTCTCTCCCCTGACCCCTCTCCTCTCCATTACCACCCTCCCCACCCCTTTTCTGCCTCAACCGTCTCGGAAAACATGAGAACATGCTCATTCTCGCGCTCGCTCCTTGTCCACTCGGACAGTGTTTTGTGTAGCCATTCTGAAGCGGGGAGATGGGACTGTATTTTAGGGCGGTGGATTGGTTTGCTATAACGGCCGGTGGGGAGTGAGACGACTGAGATTGGGATTTGGGGCGTGATGGGATGGATGCGAGGTCGCGGGGGAGGGGAGAGGTTATTACAGTGCCAAAGGGGGAGAAGGTTTCCTGGGTGAGTGGGACGGCGGTTATGCGGGAATTGGGCGGCGGTGACACTTTTGGGGGAGGCGCCATTTCGAAGGAATTAAGCTGTTTTACCGACGTAGCTATTAATCAGTATACATTCACGATCGCAGGCGTTGTTGTCGCGAAAATGGTTGCTGTCGATGTGTTTGCGGCCAGTTATCGATAAGAGATGTTTGTGATGTTTGTTGACTCTCAAGTGCCGAGGTCAAATTTCGACTTCATTCTTGTCTTCTCAAGCTCTATGATTTCTACTACCCTCCAATTTCACCCGTCAAGATATGTTGCCGGCGTGACACCTTTATCGTTCAAATGGGAGGAAAATCTATCGAAAACCATTGCGCTCAAACCAAAAAGTCGCCTGCCTTCTCTACAGGCTGTACCTGAACCACAACTTTATTCGCACCCCCTGCGCCCTTCTTTTGATAACGAAGAGCATCGAGGACATCTTCAAACCCACCCTTCCCAACCTCATCGTACGGGCTAGGGTGGAGTATTTCCTTCTCAAACATTTCTACCAGGGTTGGGAGGTAAGCCCTGATTTTACCGTTGATGTCTTCACCTTCAGGGGTACCGATGGGACCTAGTTCAACCACGCGGGTCCGAACACCATCAAAATCGGCGATGTTGCTCCTAGTTATCCTTTAGTATGGGAGGGGCCCTGGAGATGGTGTCCAACTTCAGTTGGGTGCATACCATGTGTTTGTAGAAGAGAAGAATTTCGGCTCCTTGAGGGCTTTAAACAGCTCCTTAGCAAGTTCATCGCCCGTGGCGGCGGCATCAAACACGCGGTGAACATTTCCCTTTGTTATGGCGAGTATCTCTTTGATTTGCTCGGATACGGGCGTCTTATAGTCGAAAATTTCATCTGCTCCTTGCTTCTTAACCAACTACCAAAGAAGTCAGCTGGAAACAATCAAGGCCCGGGGATAGGAATGATCCTTTTTACACTAGCGTTGTTGGAGGAGCAGGATGCTGCGACTTTGTAGCCACATATTTTCAGCAGCTAGGATAGTGTGTTAGCTTCCTGATATTTCTCCCGAGACGTTGGTATATTTACCTGGATGGCGAACTTCCCAACACTTCCTGAACCTCCCAGAACTACAACCCATTCGTCCTTTAATTCGGCGTTCTCACTGGTGCTTGGAAATGGGATGTCGAGGCCGTCGAATAAGCCTAGTGACGCAGTCTATAACCGTGTCAGAGGGTCTAAGGGTGAAGAGAACGGGGCAAACACACAAATAGTCCCACGCCAATAGTAGCTGCCTGTCGAAGCGCAACCCCCTTGGGCAGCGGCATCGCAACAGAAGCATACATCAATAACTGATCACCTTAACATTAGCAACTGCAAAGAGGGGAAGGTGTACTAAAGCCGTCTTCAGCAAAGACTGGCATCTAACTTACATATTCCTGACAGGCAGAATATCCACGGACGCCAATACGAGTGCATCCACAGACCGGATCTCCAACTTTAAAGGAGGCGGAAGCCTTTTCTCCCACTTTCTCGACGACTCCGGCGACATCAATACCAGGGACCAGGGGCCATTCTTTCACCAAAGCACCTTTTTCGCTCATCAAGGAGTCGCTGTAGAGGACTGGTCAGCAATCTAAATGTTTGAAATGAGCAGCTTTATAACCTACACCGGGTTTATAGCAGCATAGTGCGACTTGACGAGAATCTGATCAGGTCCTGGCTCTGGAACCTCCAAGTCATCCACGATTTTGTATCCGGCTCCTGCCTTCTCGCAGGTGACTCCTTTCATCGTGCTAATATGGGGGGAATGGTATGGAATACCTAGGAGTAAAGAACTGCAGGCAAGTATACCAAGGTTTCTAAGGATGTAGATTTTAAAACTTTTCTCTAAAAAGAAATTTCACACGTTCTAATTACCTAGAAAGCGCGGAAAACAACGCAGAAGGGGAAAAGGTGATGTTGGCGTACGGAACGGGGACCTACGATTCGTGCCGTGATTTATATCATGGATCATTGGTGTTGGCGCCTGCAGAGTTCCGTTAGGCAGCCCTCGTCTCCTCACGAACCTCCCACCCGGCCGCATATCAAATAGTACCTTTTCGTTCAGTTTGCTGTTGCTCTTTTGTTCAACATTTCAATTATTCGACGACGTCGGCTGATACTCCAGACCCTGGAAACTACTCCGCATGTTTTTTGTCGGCACGTTCAAGTTGTGGGGGGGTGTTTAAAGGAATATATATATTGCCCTCGCGGTATTGATTCTTAATTCTACTAGCCCCTGAATATCTTCAGCCATCATTGCAGCGGGTTCCTTTTTTTTTTTTTTTTTAAAATATATCCATCCTCAGCTAGATGGCTTTCAGAAACCCGATGAATGGTTTCTGTAATAGCTGCCCAGCAGTGCCTTCTATCGTAGGCAATTAAAATGATTTTTTAACAGGCTAGAAAATCCTTCAATAAAAGATGTATCATGGGATATGTAAGAACTTGAAACTTTGTTAAGTGGCAAGCTATGTACATATCGAAGTAGAACAATACCTTTCCTTTAACCATCACGAATAGTTATCACTCTCAACTTTCCCTTACCCACTCTATTATCCCCCAAACGCTAGAACACGGAGAAGATCCTCATACCACCCCGACACATGTCTAACCCCGTTAACAAAGCGAGTCAAAGGCGGCTTTTCCAGTGTTGTACTGGTCCCAGGCGGTGTTCTAAGGAGAAAGGTTAGAAGAGAGCGAATATTCCACGCCGAGTACTTCGAACAAAAGAACGTGCTTTTTCTAGCGAAGGGGGGTTGCGTACCATGTCATCTATGTTCGACTCGGCTACGGCAGTCATATATTCATTCCATGCAGCCATCATGCTTTCGTACATCGCAACGCACATTGCTGCGAATTGGCGCCCTTCAAGCTGGGGAGGAGCTTCTGCAGCTGGCGCCGGTGCCGGAGCTGCGGCAACTGTGGAAGTGGAAAGGGCAATAATCGAGAAGACTTTGAAGAACTGCATCTTGGTTTAGAGGGTTGTGGTGTATAGAAATGTCAAAAATTATTGCAAACAATGAGCATCTAGTGAAGTAAGAGGCGACTGAGTGATGTGCTGCAGAGTAGAAAGAGAGACCTATGGGAGAATAGCTCTTTATGTAGTCCGGATTTGAGCATATCACAACTTGTAAAACAACCAAGACTAGAAGCTCAGCCCACTTCGTAGCAAGTTTTCTCGGGGTAGTTGGTGTTTCCGTCAAAGAATCCAGGCAAGATAAGAAAAAAACGAAGGATCCTAGCGGTGCGGACATCGTAGTGAAGGCAGAATTATCGGATAACAGCACTCTTTGGGAGGCTATACCGAGATGGGCTCGATCTCAAATATTCGAATGAGGCCAGAATATCCACACCGCGCCTGGTACCGTGCATGGCAGGTAGGATTTAGCCTCGTTGGACGATTCGACAGGATCCATCCAACGAAGAGACGGCTCTCGGTTCTGCAGGCATTTCCCCGGTCCATGCCCCGAAGGCTAAGCCTAACTTAACGACCACTCAGATCAGATCTGCAAATATTGGAGCCATAAATAGCATTATGCGACGCTTTCATATGGAGGCCCTTCACACAGCTCGCCATCAAGGAACTGGTATTTCTCTCTCAGCCTTAATCCAGAACTGGTGGTTTGCTCCGAAACATTCATATCGAAACCAACACGGTGGCTGATTGGGTGACTCAACAATAATGTGATGCGGTTCTTACGGCCGTACGATGTCGTCGTCGACCTGCAAGAACGGGGCCGAATATCTTTCGAGATCGGCCGTACTTTATTCCGATGGGAACCAACCCATTCCTCAGTCAGTTTCTCCTTTCTCGGGCCAGAGAGGACGTAAGTGAGAAACGCCCGCAATGAATAAATTCTCCTCGCCGAGACTCTATTCCAAGACCTATTTTCGGCCCCTACATTATACCTATATATTAGCCTGATTGGTTGAGCTTACCGGACTCTGAGCCTCTATATCGAACCGCCTTATTCGAATATTGAGGTTCAAGCTGCAATATAATGTGATTGCCTCAAGTCGGTTCGAGTTGGTGGTCGGCTGTTACGAGGGAGGATCCTATTGGTAATTAGAAAGGCATTTACACCCTTTATCTCATCACTAGGTCTGGAGTATACATGTACGCCGGGGCCATACGTTCATATCTTCATTGGCTTTGTACATGAAGTAGTTGAGACAAAAATACATGAGCCCCTCCAATCTAATCAGCATCCTCGGAGCCCCGAGGAAACATGCAAAGGGGAAAAAGAAAATACCATAAGCACGGTAAATCGAGCTAATCGGGCTATCGTGCTGGCGGGGGAATCTTTCTGCGAGCCAGCCCTAGATAGATGCCTTGCAACAGGAAGGAAAAGGGGCGGAAAGAACAAAAAAAATAAAAATATGAACTCATATATCCAAAAGTCCCCTCTCAACGCCGAAACCAGACCGGGAGTAAGTATGCTATTTTTTCATTTGTTGTGGATGAGGAGGGTGTGGAAGGAGTCCCAGTGGTTCGACTCGACGTAGCTGTAGAAGGCATTATGTTAGTATAAAGTTTGGTGGCGGTCCCCAAGGTTAGGGCAAAACAAAGCGGTGATAATCCACATACATATAATTCATGCTACTCTTCAAGCTCGACTGGATAGTATCTGGATACCATCGGAAGATATACATGACAAAAGCCCAACTTAAGCTGGCGAAGGCGGGCCATGCGTTCTTTGTCACGGAGGAACGGGTTTCGGGCGTAATAAGGGATGAAAGGGCATGTTGGCCAGGCTGTATGGCCAGTTTGGCCAGGGCAAGCATCACGCGGGCGAAGACGTATATCACAATCTACGTTGCAGGTCCTAAATTAGCGTGGGGAAGGGTGGAAATGGAGTCGGAGATTCGTACCTGCTGAGTAACGCTGCTTTGAGACCTCCCAAAGACCACATAGCCTCCTAGAAGCCCAGCGACGAAACTATCGTATTGCCCTTCTTTTCTGGTCCCGCCCGGCGCTAACCGTTGCAGAGCTAGCATCGTCGACTTATATATAACGGAAAATGTGGCGAGGTTGCGCGCATGTTGACGGGTAGCTTTTAAAACAAGCGCGGCCTTCTCTCGGAATCTAATATATCAAGGGAGGTTGGAGGTTAGCGTTTCTACGCTTTGGGTTGTCACATGGGGTTTCGCGCAAAAGGGTGAACGTACGTTCCGGAGCGGAAGAGGAAGATCATACTATTCAATCGAAATACAACAATGTTAGCGAAATAGAATCTGAGAACATATACGCCGGGGGCAGAGTCGCTTACACAAGGGCATGCGGGAACCGTACTTTGGCTCCGTAGACTGCGCCATTCCGGGCTCCCTTGAGTATTGCGAGGAAGGGGGCAAGGTCTTTATTGAGAGCGAGTTTATTGAGGTTTTCCTATTGAAGGTCAGACTCATATTTCTGAAACCCGTCGTCCGACCATACCATAAGGCTGTCCATGATTTTAGATCCCCGACAGTGGCCCTGGTGGCCAATGTCTCCTGTGTTTTTGGTATGGGGTGACTGTTGAACTCATGCGCCGAACCTTCGCTTTCGTGTCTCCTGTACTTCTTTCGAACAATGTAATATGCACGGCGATGGGCTCAAATTCGACAAAGTAGACCGTTGAATTGAATTCATATACCCCTCCAAGCCTCAAAGTGAATGCTTATGGACGGTTGTTGGTCGAAAAGGAAGAGTATCCGCATCATTTGTCGTCCCGCCCAAAAACTGGCCCAAGGTAACTTTGGCAGAAAGATCCCTCGGCATGTGAGAGAGGACAATCGGCAGAACGACGTCAGGGTTGGTCACCTGACGAGCTATTTGCCGACCGTCGGGCCGAGAGGATCTCGGGATATCCCGAAGTTTATCAATTCATGCAAAGCATTCGGAGGAATCGGAGTTGTGAGGGAGAGGCCGATACGAACAATAGTAAGGTTTCTATTCGTTTGGTGACTTTACGCTCAGACCAGTGTTAAATTTGAATAAGCCTGCCTATGAATAGGACTCTTCACACCTCTCTAGCTTTCCCCGCTTCTCGCCCCGCATGACAGCTCGGTGAGGTGTGGGCTACTAATCTTCGAAGAGCACACACCTATCGACCTCATACACTATCCTCGAAATACATCTAAACTCTAACGGCTATTCCTCCTGGGGTACATCACGAGCCCGCTGGAACCACCGCGTGGGGAGACTCAAAGTATGGATGATGATGTAAAATTAAGATTCGGCGCCGAAGACTTCAGGAAAGGTAGGCAACAAAAGGGATTTCTTTTTCCCTTGAAAACAGGAAACCCCAAATTCTAAGACTATATCTTTCTGAAGGTATCGAAACCCTTGACAAAGAGATGGGCAAGAGTGAATGGCTTAGCGCTTTTGCACCCATCACTATACTTTCGTCCGGAGGCTTCCTTGCTGTCAACTATTTGGGAAACCGGGAAACCACAGCAGATCTTGACTATTGCCTGGAGCCCCAGTGGGTGCATGACGACGATATCAAGGGGCCGCTTGAAGATGCTATAACAAGCACTGCAAGAAGTCTAAAATTTACTACCGACTGGGCAAATCAGGATATGGCACTTTTCATCTCTGATAAGTACAGGCAGCTCTTATTCGAAGAGGCTGAAAAGCAGAACATTGTTCTCTGGGAGGGCCCAAATCTGCGTATCCTTGCTGTTCCATTGGAGTGGGCGCTGGAACGGAAGCTGAGGCGCGTACATAATGCTATGAACCGGACGAAACGGGATACGGATATCAGTGATGCTCTTGCACTATTGAAGCATCTGACCACACGCAATGGGGAGCCCTTGTCAAGGGAGTATATTCGGACATTGAACATATGCTCCACAGAAACGCTACCCGACCACGCAACGATGGATGACATTGCTGAGGCTTATCGAGAGAAGTATAATGAGGAGGCGTTTGTTTAGATTGTAGATAAACGCATCTAAGTTCTAAACAGTGTAGAAGTGGCCTGTACCGGTTACAATATTCCTCTTCATAAATAGAGGACCTTTCCCCCAATCTTCAAGTACCAATCTTCCTGATGAATCTAGCATATCACCAGGCAAGTCTGCAATACACTCGATATTAATTGCAGGGACGTTCATAGCCCAGGAAGGTGCAGTTTCCTGCGGGAACGGTGGAAGTGCCTCGTCAATCGTCTTACGGTAAATGTGCTTTCTTTTGTCACGTCTCATCCCCAGGCTCATCCGCCAGTTAAACGCGTCAGCCAGCTGCTCAGCAATACTGGCGAGAATCGCGTACCGAACAGGATCAGGATCACACGGGTCCTGAATACGGTGGACAGCCCATGATCGTCGCTTCTGATAAAAGAAATACTCTACCTCCGGGCTAATAGCATCATACACACGTGAAGCTATGGCCTCGTAAATCCGGTATATTGACCGAATAGGAGTATCTCTCGCGCGCCATATCGGTATGCAACGCATGTTGATGATATCGGTAGACTTTAATCGCGAATAAAGAAGGGGCAGATTATTCAGCATGACTTTGAAGGGAACCGGGTCTGGTACGCTGAAGTGCCATGTTGGTAGAGGTATAAAGAGGCGAAGTAGAGCGAGAAAAGGATGTTTATTTCGTTGGCGCAGACGGACGAGGCTGCCACGAATTTCGAGTGGTGACTCTAGGCGATAAATGTACTTATAGAAGAGTCGACGAACGTGCATCTGCCACGTTATTCGGGGTCGTGGGCGGTTAGGAGGTACCATCTTGCCGCCCAGATCTGATGTTATGTCGCCATGAAAGAGAATTGATCTCGGTCAAGCTGGGCCTCGAATGACTGACTCAGAGAAGAGTCGTATTACTCCCGATTTAAAATGGACATATGTCAGGATTGTTGAGTGGCCTCGAAGAATCGGGCTCGTACTGAGCTGAGTTCGGGAAATAGAGGTGTCGCAGGGCCGAGACGAGCTGTGAGCTGGGGCTATTTAAAGCTCACCAGCATAAGTGGATTCTATGCAGGAAGACAGTCGAAGAAAAGGCCAAGCATGGGTTGAAACCACCGGTATTATCGCGATTTTTCGATGGGATGTTGTTTTGAACTGGCTTGGATTGATAGTGGCATAAAAAGATAACACAATGGGGAGCTTTCAGGATGTTTACGGTACAATACGCGGTAATAATGCAATACCGGCTCAGTCTCACCTGTTGTATCTTTCACGCAGGAACGGTGTTTCCAGGGAAATAACGTTATCAATATAATCCTCAAGGAGAAGACGATTGAGTTCTATCAGAAACTAATACTCATAATACAAGCTTGTGGCTAACGAAGTCGTGAAGTCAAGCATATTAGAAAGATGAGGTATTGCAAGTGGGTGACATGTACCATAGAAAGCCTCAATATCTCATCCTGTCGTCCTCATGCTCAAGCATTGAGAGGGATCGTTTCAGATTTGTTGTATTCCAATATCCCGTACACTTTTAAGCGCCTTAGCAAGAGAATGCTATCATCACAAACATTTAACCCGCCCATCCGACCTAATAACGCCATGCTAAAATGTGAGGTATGGAAAAATGATGAGAAAAAAAGGGGTATCAACCGAGCTTCGGCCTCTTGGTGTCCCCATCTTCTGAGATATCATCCACCTCCATCATATCAGCATCCTCCTCATCCTCGTCTTCTTCCACACCAGCCCGTCGTTTCAATCCCTTCATCTTTCTCGTCTGTAGACCACTGAGATCCTGCTTGCCTAGATGGACTCGTCCGATCTTATCTCCAATCAGATCCATGCTGATATTCTTCTTGGTCTTTTCGAGGTCTTGCGGTCTCTTCCCTTGCTTCATCGCATCCTTCATCACACCGTCATCTGCCTCCTGGATCCTTCCGACGCGGAAATCAAACGTTGGCCCAACTTCATCTAGCTCGACACGGGGTAGTTTCTGACCACTCTTCATCGTGCGAACCTTATACCACCGTAGGTGGACAACTGGCGCAGTTCCTTCGACGGGCTCATCTGCCGCAACCATAAGTACGTATTGTAACCCTTCGACATCAACCTTATTCGTCTCTTCCCCCTTAAACACATCCAAGAACATGCTCTTCACCATCGAGTATATCGGAGATGTCGAATCTTCCCACGCGCTGCCCGCGAAAAGCATCATCGGTTTCATCCCAATCCCAATATCTATTTTCATATTCTGAAGAGCCCTATTCCCTGAATTCCCGTTGGCCATCGCAGCTTGCTGTTCCGGAGAGACTATCAACAATAACTCGCACATTTCCAGCACTTTCGAGTTATAAATCCGGACCAGAGTCACACAGTTCGGTCTCTTCTTATTACTGCTCCCCCAAATCACAATTCCGCAGTCATTCTTCCCCGCGAGAAATTCCAGGCTCTCCGCATTCGTGAATGGGTGGATGTTGTCATTTTTCTTGTTGAAGAGGATGGAATGGGGTTTCGTGAGAGAGTGGAAGGTTTTTAAGACGGTGTGAAGCGGTAGAGGGCACTTGGGGCCATGGAGAAGGAGAATCTTCTTCGGAGGTTCGATGAGCTGCGGCTCCCGCGCCTTCAGTATACGGGCGATCCGAGGATTCTTTGGTTTCCTGTGAGAGAAGGGTTAGCGATAAATTCAACAGTCAGGCAGGTAATATAACTCTGCTTTGACAACTTACACTTCTCGTAACATTTTGCAATTGCCCTTGGCTTGGTTGTGGATTTGTAAAAAAAGTCGACCGCTTCAAACGATGCGAAATAAAAAAAGAACTTAAGCTGTGGGCGAAAAGTTCGCAGATGGGTGGGTCTTGGCATCATTTCTTTTTCCGATAAGCTCGGACTGCCGATAACAATCTGATAACAGGTACAACCGACATCCAACCGACATCCTCACTTTTTCAAAGAAGGCATTTCAACTAATACTGCAATTCGTTCGGAGCCATAGTAAATCTACGAGCTTTTACTTGCAAAGCGGTTCGGTTTATTATTCGAAGGCCTTTGCCTTCTATGTTCGACATATCAAGTACGTTCAAGCTTAGATCTACCTGTCCGTTCATGGACGGCAGATTCAGGGGCCATGCATCCGATGCTTTTAATGAACAGGCGAAAACTGCTGCCAGAGTGACAGCCTACTCAACGTTTGACATCTTGTCTCGCTTTCCAGTACCTACTTTTGCCCTGGATGGCGGAGGGTCGATGGTACCGCCCACCTCTCCTGTGGCTCGAAGACTGATGCATTAAGTGGCTTGCAGACACAGATCTTCCATCGGCGGTTAAAGGTTGAAGATAAATGGATGAGATATGCTTTGGAGGCTTGCTCGATACGCGATGAGTATGATAACTCGTGTTTATATCGCATGAAGGTTCTCGGTAGTTTCCAAAACGGAGTTGAAACTCACGCAGGTTCCAGAAACATAAGAAATTCCGCGAAAGGTTTCCTCTCCGCCCTTCAACTCTTTCCTCCTTCCCTGAGCTGGAACGAAGATGGTCACCTATCTTTGCTCGCGTTCGAGAAATGAAAAGGGACGAAGCCCCTGGCGCTGAACCTCCGATATGACGGAATAACGTTCTTCCGAATAGTTTATTTGGACGAAACCTCAACCCGCATCATGTGACCAGGAGTCTCGACTGCAAAGATGAAGAAAGAAGCATTTCCGATCACTTCAACAGCAGATGAGATCTCAATATGAGACTTGTTTTCGGGACGGACATTGAATCTTTTCCTTTGGACTAATCACCGCTTTGGGGAAGGTGGCCCAAGATCATGAGCCTTGGAAGTCATGTCTCGCTCCTGTCGCCGTTCTGAGACGCGGCTAGTTTGAGAAAGCCGGACCCTAGACTGGAGATCCTCGAACATACCATGTCCATTATTGAAGAAGGCTTTAAATAGGCAAAGATTCAAACCGTTATGAGACTGATGCTGTGAGACGATATTTTTAGGGTCGAGATGTCTTCCACGTTGCCGGCGTTGATCAACTGTGCCCCCTATGTGATGAAAGACGGATCTCCCGAATTTCTTGAAAAATTGGGAATATATTCTTTACTTCTCTCTTTTCTCTCTTTTCCTCCATCTGCAGGTACATTCACCTCCGGAGGTCGTCGTTCCTTACCTTCTCATTTTTCTTCCCTTTCTATTAAACGCCCACTGGTGGGCTGATTCTCTTTGCCACTCTCTCTGCCATTGTCCGGGGAGACCTAATTGTTGCTTCCCTTTAGAAACTCTTTCAGAATACACTTTACTGCCGGATGAGGGCTCAACTACGTGGCCACCGGATAGGGAACTGATTAGATATCCGGCATTGGCCTGAAGGCCGCATTTCTTAAACATGAGAAACTGCCCATTGTTAACGACACGCCTGCTGTTTGTGTGTCTTGGAATTTCTCGGGTAAGAATGAATCGTGATGGAGAGGCAACCGGAATTGACTGACGGGACATTTAGGGGATAGAGGGATCGTACATTCCTCCGGGTCTTTTACCTTTTGGAATAAATTTCCAGGGGTGAGTGCAAGACCAGCCATGACGAAAGGTTTCCTGTCTAATCTTTTGTGAAGGTTGCAGATATTGAGCGGTTCCCCTAGGCCGAGCCCAACTAGCGATGGACCATCTTTGCTATTGCCGGTGGTAGGTTGAACCCGACAAGACATTGGCTTGCGTCGTCTAATTACCCTCGCAGATAGGTAACCAACCGGCCATCACTGAAAGCTCGCAAGCAAATCCGGTACGTATATGATCCGGTATTGAGCTCTCAATTTCTAATATTACGAAGGTTATTTCGTCGTCGGCACCACTTGTAATCGGAGCATCATCCACACCAGCAGGTACGCGGATTCCCGAAAACATGTTGAATCAGATACTAACGATATACTAGGTGCTCAAAACACGCCAATAATAATTCCCCCTGCTGCTGCGGCCTCTTCAAGTGGTATTATCCCCTCAATCCGTTCAACCAAAGAGGTTCTCACATCCTTTAGCTTCCCCCCCGTTGCAAGTAATAGGCCCTCCAAGCTCCTCTGGCACAGCTATAATTCCTCCAGCGTGTATGTTTACCCGTAAGAAACATTCAAACCGAATTGAGCTGACCCAGACAATAGCAACAGCGTCACCAGTCCTGCCTCTTCCTCCAGTTTCGTCTTCGCCACCTCCTATTGCATCTCCACCGCCTCTACCACCTCCACCACCTCCACCACCTCCACCTCCAGCAGCATCTGCTCCACCTCCCCCACCTGTCGTTTCTTCTCCTCCGCCTCCTCTTCCACCCCCTCCCCCATCTCCGTCCTCTTCTGTGGTTGCTTCCCCGAGCGGAACACCAGGTGTCATCGCGCCTCCCGGAGGCGGCAGTGTCCAGAACCCACCGCCTGCCAACACGGTGGTACAAAACGCTGGCAATACTCCAGCTCCAATCCCAGTGGCTCCATTAGTAGATCTAGATGGTAGCCCTGATAAAATCCCCGGAGGGCAAGTGGCAACAGATCCCAACGCTTGCTCGTGCGCATGCGCCTGCCCCTTCGATGCTTTTGGCATCCCACCAGTTAGCATTCCTCCATACACCCCGCAACCGCCTCTCCTAGCCTCAACATTCTCAACCGCTGTGGTAACTCCCGTGATGATGTCGAGCAATGTCCCAGCCGTCACACCCAATGCTCCAGCAGTTGGAGGATCAAGCAGATTGCCTCCTCCAGCACCAGTTGCGCCGCCAGTTCAATCAACACCACCGGTCGTTGTGCCTACTCCTGTTGTGACCCCTGCGATATCATCCGTGCCTATCGTCTTGCAACCGTCACCCTCAACACCACCAGCCGCCACGACACAAGCAGTAGTGGCAGCAGAACCTGTGGTCACCGAAGGACCTGCCCCAGCTCTCGCAGGTGATGCCTTCGATATCAATTCCGTCGAGTTGCATAGCGCTTTAACGCTGCAGATTGGCGGGTGAGTTAGAGTCAAACCAAGGAAGATTTTGGATGTAGCTCAGGGATAGCTGCCGGCGCTTAATTGTTTTTGATGCTCTGGGGCGGGTGTCCGTCTAATCTATTTTAGTCGAATCTTTTCTCTTTCGTTTATTGTTTTCTTGAGATTCCCGATTCGATATTTTGTAGGAGTAAGAACAAAAATAGTGGTTGGGTGATATGTATGTCGTGCAGTTGTATGTATTCTTGCGTATGCTATGCATGGGAGTACATGTACAAAGTGCAGGTCCCGAAGCTAAATCCAGCAACATCCAACGAACCTCAATCAATCAATATTATATAGCAAAACCTCATACAAGATCAATAAATATACATAGCTTATGTCAGACCAGACCGCACACGTACTGCAGAAAATTATACGAATTCCCCACAGTACCCATCTCCATCTGGCATCTCCAGCCTCGCCAAGAAAGGCCTGAAGAAAGTCATCTCGTATCGATCACTCAACACGAAAAGGGTCTTCCTCTCTCGTATTCGTGAATCGTTGAATTTTAAGCATAATCGCACCTCCAAAAAAGAGACCTCAAGAATCGTGTCTATAAAAAAGAACTTCTTGCATATATATCAAATAAAATCCCGTATACATACATATATACACCTGATAAACTTTCCTTTCACACATACATTCAAGACAATCCAACACATCACCCGTCATCCAAAACAGCAGCACATGTAGCTTTCCATAGAGCCATCAGATCAAGAGAGAGAAAGAAAGGAAGGAAGGAAGAGAAAGGGAGGTCGATGTCTCGGAATAGGAGAGATGGATTCCCGTTTTCCTGTTTTCTGTTCCATCTCATCTCCATCTCTGGGGTATCAGGAATACAATAAAAGAGAGGTAAGAAAAATAAGAAAAAAATGGATATCAAAGAAATTTAAATGGCAAAATCTGAAATTAAAAAAAGGGGTTTTTAGAAGTGAAGTAAGTAAAAAAAGCGCGTAGCTTAAAGCACTTATAGAGCGGCCATGACACCAGCGACGAGAGCGAACATGCCACCGTGGACCTTGAGGTTAGCACCAGCGCCAGGGGCGGTGGTGGTCTGCACGGTGGGCTCAGCGGTGGAAGTTCCAGTGGAGGACTCGGAGTCCGTTGCGGTGGAGGATTCAGTCGCCGACGCGCTGGAGGTGATCATGGTAGTTCCGGTGGTGGAGGCATCAGTAGTGCTGGTCTCGGAGTCGCTGGTGGTGGTTGCTTCAGTGGTGGAGCTGGTGGTGGGGGCTTCAGTGGTGGTGGGTGCGGCAGAGGTAGTTTCCTCGAAGTTAGGGTTCTCGACGTTGAAGGTGGGGGTGAAGTTGAAGTTTTCGGGGTCGTTGTCGTCGATGATCTCGACGGTGTATTCGGTGTCGGGGTCAGCGGTGACGGGGGGAACGAAGGAGTAGGTTCCAGAGTTGGGGATGTTGGCTGTTGCGATGTTAAAATGTTGTTCTGCAGCATTTTTACAACCTCCGTCTGCGTGTGTTGCACGACATGTCGGATGGATCCCCTTGCAGGAATCAGGCCCAGCTACCAGTTACCCGGCGCGCTGCAACTACCCGTCCCGTCCACCCACTGCATGCGCAACGCAACGAAGAAATATTTCAAAAGCAGACTCTACTTACAAGCAATGACCTCGCCAGAGTTAGGAGTGATATCCTTCCCGATCTGCAACTTCAGGGTGACAGTTCCCGAGGTAGACGGGGTCCATTCCAAGTTGGTGGGTTGACCGGCGGTGAAGTCGTATCCTCCGGGGGGAACGTTGAAGGCATTGTCGGTGCCCTGGGCAGCAGCGAAAGCAGCGAAGGCGCTGACGGCGAGGTAGATGAAGGAGCGCATCTTGTTAGAAGAGTCTAAAGAGGGAATGTAAAGAGTGGATTGGGGAGGGAGATGTTGGTATATACGGAGGATGGGGAGGAAGTATATATATGCAATTGCAGAGTATTAGAACAGACGATGTATAAACCGTTTGTTTTAGGCAGCAAAAAGAGAGTGAGTGAGGCTGAGATAGAGAGAGAGAAGGTGAGAAAGAAAAGAAGAAGAAGAAGGAAGAGAGAGAGAAAAGACAGAGAAAAGACAGAAGGAAGAAAGAGGCAAGAAAAGGGCAAAAAAGAGTGGACAGGGGGAAGATAAGGACGCTAGGACAGAACGGGGTGATAGGAGCAGATGAGCCCCATAGTCTTGGCAATATTAATGAAAGTAGAGGTGCTGTGATTGGCTAGGAAGATAAACAGGAAATTGAAAGAAGAACAAGATTTCCCACTAACCCTCAGAAAGGACTAGTGCAGAGCTCTTGGACCCTGGCATTAGAGTGGATTAGGACTAGTGTGATAGTTAAGAACCAGGGGTCGGATGCAGTCGGGGACAGGGATCATGGGTGTTTCTACCTTGATCGGGGATAGTGTGAGATTTATTGCTTGCTGCTTTGAGGGCTTGGCGAGGTTCCTGTGAGTGTTTTTGTGGGTGTCATGCACAAAAGCTAAAGTGGAGATGGAGCTAGGTTGAGCTGGGGATAGTACTTCTTCTCTGTCAGGTGATGGGCAGGGGAAGAGTCTCACTTTCTTCCTTTCTTGCCTTCACTCTCCCACTAGGAAGTACTGTATTGACTCTGCCTCTTCCTCTGCCTCGGGTCATCACCTGTGCCTCAAACACCCCGCGGAGACTTCATTCTTGCCACTTTGGGATATTTCAATGTCTTTGTTTAGCGAGGAATGTGGTAGATCTTACTACTCGTGACATTATTATTTCTTTGTTGTGGCGGCTATTAAAAAGAAGAACACTCGCTTAGAATACAGAATCTTCCGAGGAAGATGGTAGGGCAGTAAACCGTGGTGCTAACCCATGGTCCTGGTGGTCCTGGTCTACGGGTGGCCTGGAAGCATAACCACACCTAGGTATACATCAAAAAGACTCATACAAACAGCCTCCACCACCACCACCAACACCAACACCAAACACAGCCACAGCCTTAGGCCTCCAAACATGATCACCCTCACCCCTCCATGCGCTCGGCCTCGACCTGGGCCCCAGCGGCGCTTACCTTCTCACCCTCTGCACCCTTGTCCGTAACCTGACTCACATCCAACGGCTCTTCCAACGCCCCCTTCTCCCCCAGCGCCATGATCGCTTCCATCACCCGACGGTCCTCATCTTCGCGCTCGCGCCCAAGCAACTGTCCACCAGTTAGTTGTTATGCATGCCTTTCTCCGAGGAGAAGATATAAAAAAAGACTATTCGAATAGTGACTCACTGCTTGAAGTAACCCCTTCCTCCCTGCCTTCTTCTCTTCCTGCACTGCCTTCGCGCCCCGTTCAGGAAGTTCATGTGACCATGGACATTTATTCCCGCGTCGGCAGCGTCCCCCCCTCATGAACTCCCGGCACGGCGGAGCTTTCTTCGCCGCTTGCCGGGGTGGAGGGGCCACCCGCTCGGGGCCTTGGCGCTTAGACGAAAGTGCTTCCGGTGCGGAATCGTTCTCGTCTCCGGACCCCGATTCGTCGGAACTGTCGGAGCTGGAGTCGCTGGTGGGGTCAGACGATGACGAGGAGATGGAGAGGCTGTCGTCGCTTCCCATGTCTGGTTCCGCTTCGCTACCCATGGTGTGGCTTGAGGCTCCGTCCACGTGACTTGTCGCGTCTTCTTTCGGAACTTCTTCCTTTGTAGTTACCTCTATAGCTTCCATGCGTTTCGCGTCGGTTTCTTCTGGTTTCAGAGGAAGTTCCGTGCCGTTGGTTTCGGCTTTCGTCCCATTCACATCCTTCTGATCTCCCTCAACCTTCACAAGTTGGGACCCGTTTTCATCCTTTGTAGCGCTTTGTTTCATGCCTTCGGCCTTCAGCCGTGCCCTTTCCGCGCTTGCTTCCGCTCTAGCCAACCGCTGCTCCTCCTTCATCAACTTCCTCCTCAGCTTCTCCGCTTTAACCTTCGCTCTCACTGCCGCATCCATCGGACTATCCGTCGCATCATGCCTAGCCTTCCGTTCCAACTTCTCCCTCTCCTTCTCCACCCTCGCCTTCTTCAACTGCCTAGCTTCCTCTTCCTCCTTCTCCTTCTGCTGTCGATCAGCTAACTCTTTCTGCCTCTTAGCTTCAGTTGCAACCTGCCTCTTCTCTTCCATCTCCTTCAATCGCGCCGCTACCCGCTCTCTGGTCGGGAATCGGTTCTTACGCTCCTGGATCCATGCCGCGATGTCGGTGGAGGTTTTCAACGTCGACGTTTGACCCTTGTATGAGATTCGGAGCTGATTCGCTTGGCCGGCTAGTGCTTGGGCGAGTCTGATCTCTTCATCGGCGTCGTCTTCTTCCTCGCTGGATTCGTGTTCCTCGGTCTTGGGCGTGAGACCTAACTGATTGTGACGACGCTTCTTCTTCTTCGGCTTGCGGTCGACTGGTGGCGGAGGCTTGGATGGGAGTGGGTTACCGAAGCTAGGGACTGCAGGTGGAGCTGGGGGGCGGGGATTATGGTTCTGGGATTTTCCGAAGGCTGCTGCGTGTGGTCGTTTATTATTGCTATTGTTATTATTGTTCCCCTGTTTACCGAACCCGCGGTTCTGGTTCGTTGAGTTTTGCTGATGGTGGCGTTGATCGCGGTGATTACGGTTTGATGGTGGCCGAGGGCCGCGGTTGTCTTGGTTGTATGGGTTTGGGTTTGGGTTTGGGTTCTTTGTATCGTCGAATCCCCAGCGCATAGGGGGCCCCATTACTGGTGGCCCTGTATGAGGCGCATTGGGCATATGACTCTGTTGCGGGACTGGAGGGGGGGCATTGTAACTGACGGGAGGAGGACCCCGTGGGTGATATTGGGGATAGGTTGGTTGTTGTTGGTATCCACTACCACCAGGTCTGGGGATAGGGGCGTGTTGCGCAGGTGAGCCTGATTGCTGAGGGTAGGAGTGTTGTTGTTGAGGTGGATGCGGAGAATAGCCATGCTGTTGCTGAGGCGGGGGATGACCGTGCTGCTGAGGCGGTTGATAGGCAGGTTGCGTGTGATTAAATTGCGGGGGGCGAGCATTATTATAATGTTGCGGATTCAAGTGATTAGTATTTGGAGCCGACGGAGGGTGGTGGAACTGAGGTTGATTCGGGTTCGGGTTCGGGTTCGGGGGCTGGTTTGGGTTATATGCGTTACTGTAGTTCGGGGGAGCAGGTGGAGTGGCATGCGGGTATCCCGTCGCCGTCGCGGTGGGAGGAGGAGGGTTCCCGCGGTATTGCGTATGTGTATGTGTATCTTGGTGTCTGAAGTGAGCGCTGCCTCCCCGTCCACCTCCTCGCCCACCCGCATTCCCACCGCGTCCGCGTCCCCTGTGACCGCCTGCACCTCGAGCTCCACCACCCCCTCGATACCCATGCCCGGGGTTCTGTCCGTGATGATAATTCTGCTGAGGAGTTTGAGGTTGGAAATTCGATGACGGGGGAGGCGGTGGTGGAGGAGGGAAAGAGAATCCCTGGGATGAACTCATGGCGTAGATAGGTAGCTGTGAACTGTTCTTCACCTTTCTTCACGCCCCTCAAGCTTCCATATTTCCAGTTAGACAGATAGGTAGGTAGGAAGCCCCGTAAAGCGCTGCTTCGTCACTTCCGTCTCATGAATGATTGTTTGATGCTTGGCTTGGGATTTTGATGGGCGGAGAGATGTTGTTCCGTGTTCCGGGGTGAATGGGGTTTAGCGTGGGTGTTTATGTAAATGTGATGGAAAAACGTGTGGATTGGGGCTAAACCGTTTTGGGAGGAGGGGTTGTGATTGGTTAGGAAAATATTGTCAGTGGAAAAGCTGTGCGTGAAGAGCGTGAAGGGGGTCGAAGTTCATTGTGAGTAGAAGAGAGTGAAGAAAGGGTTCTGTTTTGAGAGTTATTCAAGGTCGACTATCGCACGGTACTCTCACAGCTTGTGGCTCTCCATTGTTTTCATCCCGTGCATCTTTGATCTCTGCCCGCATAAATAAAGATGACGGAGTGAGGGAGTCAGAGCTTTGATATTGATATCTCCCACCTACTACTTGCGGTCATACATATCCCCCCATTCACGGACATCATGTTCATCCTTGTGCGTGCCCCCAATCCCCTATATCCCTTATACAGAATCATGAACCCATTCCCATTCCCCTTTTTATACATATTTCTTTTATATGTTTGTGCGCCTACCACTAACCCCCTAGGCGTAAAACCACAGACCACAATCTCCGACCTCGTCCAAATATCCCCCGAGGACTTCTCGAAATACAGCGCCGTCGCGATTGAGGATAATTTGAATGAGAAATATGCTAATAAGGTGAGTCTCCTTACCCCTTCCCCTGACCCCCGGGCTGCTGTGTGTGGTATACTGAGTTATTAACTGTGGTAAAGGTCATCCAAAAAGTAGGCCTATGCATAGCCTTTTACGACCTCCTCGAGTCTTCGGATGGGTTGATTGGGCATGGGACCGGGTTGGTTAATGTTAATGGTATTGTTACTACCCTACCTACTCTACTATCACTTTCCTTGGGTTAATGCGGTTTGTTGTGCGCAGTGAAATTCCGAATGATTGTTTTCCGACCGTTTAAAGGGGAGATTATCATTGGGAAGATTACGAGTGGGACGGAGCATGGGATAAAGAGTAGGTTTCTTTCTTATCAAGCTGAGTGGCTTTGTGTGTGCGTCATTGCTGTGTGACGAGACGAGATGCTAACGGGTTGAGTTGGGGGTAGTTGGCGTCGAATTCTACAACGACATCCTCGTCCCGGGTGATTTACTCTTCGAAGGCGCGAGATTGTAAGAACCCAAACCAACCCCCAAGATTCCAATTCCAGGCGGACTATTTCTAACATGAATACTACATCTCCAGCGACTACACCGACCAACTCTGGACCTGGCAAAACGACCAAGGAATGTCCTACTTCTTCGACATCGGCGAAACCGTGCGCTTCCGCGTCGAGACGGAAAACTGGCACGACCAGATCCCGAACGCGCCTGATCAAGCCGATTTTGCGGTCTCCGAGAGGAAGCCGCCGTATTCGATTATAGTGAGTTTAGTGTTTTATTTCGTTTTCTTCTTTTCTCTCTCCCGGGCCGGGCGGGCTGTTGCTTTCTCTCGCCCGATTAAAAACATGATCGGGTGGGGGAGGTGGGCTTATCTCCGAGATGTACTGACAACGTGCGTTGTGTGAAGGGGTCGATGCAGATGGCTGGGTTGGGACCCATTTTGTGGTGGTCGTGAGTTAAACCGAGCATGGATAGAGCAGGCGAGGTCGGAAACACGAGGATAGATGTGGGGGAAGCAGAGAGGGAGTTAACGATTTATGGGTATTTGGGCATTTTATTTTACCTTTTTATTATGGATCCAGCGGTGGTTATTTTTTGATATCACAGATTCCATCGAAGGGGAGAGAGGATATGAGAGGAGAGGGAATGTATCGTGAGGATGGGTCTATCAGCATCAATTCCCCTTCTTTCTATTGATTATGAATATGAAATGTATTTCTATCTAGAATCACCCTCAGCCTCTTCTGCTGGATAATCAACCCTAAACTTCGTATATATCAACCCTTCTCTCCCCGCTGTTACATTCTCTCGCTCAGCATTGATAATCAGAGAGAAAACAAACAAGTGATGATTAAGAAAAGAAAGAATATCCGAGAAGAACAGAAGATCTCACCGAAGAAGAAAAAAAAGTCAGCAAAACGTGCGTGCCATGGTTCCCCGCGGGAATCATCTCTCCCTACCGGCAACTTTAGCACTGAAACGTCCAAGTAGGACAGGAAGAAATCTCGGACTCGACCGCCTCTTTTTACATAGAAGAGGATGGATTTTATATATAGTTCCTATTATTAATATTACGTGCTTAGACAGCTTTGTGGCAACAGAGATCTTCAAGTTCTTCTTCATCAGAGGCTTGAACTCCTGCTAGTATATATATCTGCCGAGGGGAAAGCAACGAAACGACGGCACGAAATTTGAAAGGATTGAGGAGGTACTTGCATTTCCGTATATGCATCAGTGACACATAAAGTCTCTTTCTATCCCGCTCCCGGTTACTACGATAATAAAAACATTTCCTCGACCCGGTTAACAATACATATTTAACCCCATCCTTCCCCCTCACATATAACTATCTGCAAGTCGACCAATTATCCCTTATCGATAACAAAACACCACTACCACTACCAACACACGAACAAAAAGCAAATATGACCTGCTCATCAGACCCCCCAGCGAACGCGAGCGGCCAGGCGGATGGTCCCATCGCGACTCCCTCCAGGCCTCAGTCTCCGAAGGAGCAGTTTGGGACGAGGGCCGTTCATGCGGGGGCTCATGTTGACCCGTCGACGGGGGCCGTGATTGCGCCGGTATGTCTAGTCTACTGTTAGGGATTGGGTGGTTTGCGTGCGCCTGTGTGCTGACGTTTTTTTTTCTTTTCGGAAATAGATTTCTCTCTCCACGACGTTCGCTCAGACGAGTGTCGGGAAGCCTATTGGGGAGTATGAGTATACGCGGAGTGCGAATCCGAATCGGTGAGTGGAAATTCCACCCTTTTCTCTTTGCGATCAGCCAGTCGCAATATCAGCTCCCATGGATATATTCTGACTACTTTTGAGCGCATAAAGTGACCACTTCCAGCAAGCCGTAGCAGCCCTCGAGAACGCACGATACGCCCTCGCATTCTCCTCCGGCTCTGCAACAACCGCGACGATCCTCCAATCCCTCGCCGCAGGATCACACGTCATCTCCGTCTCCGATGTTTACGGCGGTACCCATCGCTACTTCACAAAAGTCGCTGCTGCGCATGGCGTCCACGTTACGTTCTCCCCGAGCATCGAGGTTGATATCGAGGGGTTGATTCGGCCGAATGATACAAAATTGATTTGGATCGAGAGTCCTACGAATCCGACGCTTGGGTTGGTGGATATTCGCAAGGTGGCTACCGTTGCGCATCAGCATGGGATTTTGGTCGTGGTGGATAATACGTTTATGAGTCCTTATCTTCAGAATCCGTTGGATCATGGGGCGGATATCGTTGTTCATTCTGTGACGAAGTATATCAACGGTCACTCCGTACGTTCCGTTCCCCTCTCCTTTGCATAAGTGTTATTTACTAACGAACCGCAGGACGTATTAATGGGCGTCGCGGCCTTCAACGCCGAACACCTCAACGAACGCCTAACCTTCCTCCAAAACGCCATCGGCGCCGTCCCCTCCGCCTTCGACTGCTGGCTCGCCCACCGCGGCATGAAAACCCTACACCTCCGCGCCCGCGAAGCCTCCACAAACGCCACAGCCGTCGCCCTCGCCCTCGAAGCCTCCCCCTACGTCACAAAAGTAAACTACCCGGGCATCAAGTCGCACCCGCACCGCGAGATCGCCATCAAGCAGCACCGCAACGGGATGGGGGGTGGGATGCTCAGTTTCAGGATCAAGGGGGGGAAGGAGGCTGCGGAGCGGTTCTGCCAGAGTACGAAGATCTTTGTGCTGGCGGAGTCGTTGGGGGGGATTGAGAGTTTGTGTGAGGTGCCGAGTAGTATGACGCATGCGGGGATTCCGGAGGATCAGAGGCAGGCGGCGGGTGTGTTTGATGATCTTGTGAGGTTGAGTTGTGGGATTGAGGATGTGGATGATCTTCGGGCGGATATTTTGCAGGCGCTGGAGAAGGCGGCTGTTGGGGGGAAGATTAACAATGGGCATGCTTGAGGGTTGATAAACACGACATTGACATTGTCTTTTGAACATGATTTATTGAATATAGATGAAGGGAGAGGGAGGGGATGGAGAGGCCGATTCTGATACCTTCACGGGCGTTTCTCATATTTCAGTTCCATGTTTTTTTTGGACATATTAGACAGACATGTTTTGCGTTTTACATTTCAGCCTCTCCTCCCTCTACGGAGCGGAGGGAATCAAACCGAAAAGCGAAAGTATACAAAAAGGAGCGGCATTCTGAGAAACGATATACAGAAGCAGAACATTTTTGAATAGATAGTTTTGGAATATAGACAATTGGTCAACTTTACTGCCTTCCCTTTTCACGGCAATAAATTCTTATCAATGGAATACCTTGAAGCACCTACACCTACTCGTCTTCAACCTCATACACCACCACCACGGCCCCCTTCCCTCCCATTTCCTGTCCCTCTTACCTCCCCCCACCGCTGTCCGCAATACCTTCGATTCTTGGCTTCCGCGCGGGGAGATCTTGGCGGAGAGGCAGCCAAGTAGGACATGTGCGCGGTTAAATACTAGTCATTCATTGTTAATGTTAAGGCGGGATAGTCGCTTCGGGGCGTTAGAGGGCCGTCGCGGGGACTGGGTAATACAACTTATCAGGATTATGTCTACTGTCTTCCTCCGATTCACAGCATGGTTTCTATTATAACGGACATATGAAGTCCACCGAGGTTACTAATAGGAGGTTACTAATAGTAGGGGAGTCTGAGCAACATCACGGCTGGATGCCAGTCTCAAACGATCTGGACAGCACTCCATTCAAGCACATAGACAGGGCTGAAGATGGACGGAGTTATGAGATCTCATGGAGATTTCGGAGAAATCCACAAACTGCCAAGGGTGAACCCCAAGAAAGGGCATATGCGATTATTGGCGCATCGTAAGCTTCATAAATTAAAGTATCGAGCTTATTACTTTGTTGGCTTCGATCGAGATTGATTTTAATTTCGTCCTCTGGGCCAGGAATGATTTATATTAGTTGAGAATCATTCTTGCGGTTTGCTTTCGGGATACGGGGGTGGTCTTCAATGGTGGCAGAGAGAAGTAGAGTACTCTGGTCGAACGTTTCTTGAAACATTTTATTTCGCAGCTCAGATATCCTCCCTCTCCCGAACCTCATCCCATCGGCATTCGGATAGGAGCTGTTGGCAGTTCGGCGTCTGTCCGTTGTTCCTGTCGGCGTTTGTTCCTGACTCGAACGTTTCCAGAAAAATGGCTTTTAGGCTAATCGGTCGTATCTCTCCATCCCTGCGGAGAGAAACTCCTTTCGGCTCCCCGCAAATTAAAGAAAGAAAAAGCATTGACTGAAGCTCGCGAAATGGCGAAGCTTCGGGAAGACGTGCACGTATATAAAGGGGAGGCGACAGCCTTCCTTGACTGCGATTGTACGTTCCGATAACTTTTACAAGAACTTCTCATTTTCCTTCTGAGCTAGAGTTGCATTCAAGATGCGTTCACTCTCAGTCGCGTCTTGGGCCCTGCTTGCGGCCTCGGGGCTGGTGAATGGCCAGGAATCCGATCTCACGAGCTTCAAGAATCCCATCCTTCCGGGATGGCATTCGGATCCTAGTTGTATCTACGTGCCTGAGCCGGAGGACACTTTCTTCTGCGCGGCCTCTACGTTCCTCGCGTTCCCCGGTATCCCGATCTACGCGAGTAAGGACCTGGTGAACTGGAAGCTTGCTTCTCATGCGTGGAACCGGGTGGAGCAGTTCCCCGGGTATTTTGAGGAGTCGTCGGATCAGTCGCAGGGGATATATGCGCCGACGTTGAGGGAGCATAATGGGACGTTTTACCTGGTTACGTCGTATATCTACGATGGGGGAAACCAGGGGACTGTGTTCAAGACGGACGATCTGTATGATGATGAGGCGTGGAGTGATCCTGTCTTGTTCGATGCGTTGGCTATCGATCCCGATCTCTTCTGGGATGATGATGAGACCGTGTATTTGACTTCGCAGGGGATTATTCTTCAGAATATTGATCTGGAGACTGGGGAGACGACTGAGCCCACTACTATCTGGGAGGGGACTGGTGGTGTCTGGCCTGAGGGACCGCATATGTATAAGAAGGATGGATACTACTACCTCATGATCGCGGAGGGTGGAACTGCAATGGACCACTCCGAGACGATCGCTAGATCGAAGGAGATCACCGGACCATACGAGAGTTTCGAGGGTAACCCCATCCTAACTAACCGCGGGACCGAAGAATATTTCCAAACCGTCGGCCACGCAGACCTCTTCGAAGACAAGGATGGAAACTGGTGGGGTGTCGCCCTTGCAACCCGCTGCGGACCAGACTACAAAGTCTTCCCAATGGGTCGCGAAACCGTTCTGTACCCCGCCACCTGGGAGGAAGGCGAGTGGCCCGTCCTCGACCAAGTACAGGGCCTCATGACCGACGCACCCCTCCCCCCTCGCAACCGCAACATCACCCGCGGCTCGGGCCCCTTCGTCCAGGCGCCTGATGTACACGACTTCGAACCAGGCTCCGATATCCCACCCCATTTCGTGTACTGGCGCGCTCCCCCCGCCGACACTTTCGCAATCTCCACCGCGGAGGACCCCCACCCAAACACCCTCCGTCTGAGCCCCACCCAAGCCAACCTAACAGGAAGCCCCGACTTCACCGGCAAGGACGGCCTATCATTCATCTCCCGCCGCCAAGAACACTCCATCTTCAACTTCAGCGTCGACCTATTCTTCACCCCCGAAGCCGAGGGGGACGAAGCCGGCGCAACCTTCTTCCTCACTCAGTTCGAACACATCGATATGGGAGTCGTACTCCTCCCACTCGAGAACTCCACAACCGACGAACTAGCCCCACACTTCCGCTTCGGCTCTGAGGGTCGCGGAAACGCCGATGACAACCAAATCCCCGAGGGCAGCGTTACCCCCATCCCGGCGGATTGGCTTGACGAGTCTGGCGATATCGCTGTCAGATTGCAGGTCCAGGCTATGAATACGACTCACCTAGAGTTCCGCGCTATGCCTCAGGATGATGAGGACAAGATCCCTATTTTCGGGCACGCGCTTGCTGTGCTGCTTAGCGGTGGGCAGGGCAAGTTTACGGGGTCGTTGGTTGGTGTTTATGCGACGTGTAATGGTGGGGAGAAGTGTGGTGCGGATGCGCACTTTGGGAGGTGGAGGTATGATGGTCTCTACCAGGAGATTGGGGATTGATTGCTAGCGGGGTAATTAGTGATGCAGCCTGTGTACCTAGGCGAGAAAAATGTTATGTATATATATAGGCGGTGGTTTATGTAAATATGTGGATGAGACTGATATGATGAGAACCAAGTGCCCGGCCCCGATTGTTGTACACCCATTTGACCCTTCGTAAATCTTTGATCTGCCTCGGGTCATGACTTATCCTGACCATAAGATTCAACCAACCGAGAAAGCCATTCTTGTATTGACTCGCCCTGATCATTCACCCGCTCATCGGACATCTGATCAGCAGAATCACCGCCCAGGGAGACCGGAGTAAACTGATGCTGATGGCAGAGATGGATTGTGGGGTTTTCTTCAGCATACTCATCTGAGCAGGATGAGCATAAGTCGATACGCGGACAGATAGAACAGGCCCAAAGCTCTTCCTCGATGGTTTCCGAACACATACCGCATATATATTCATAATTTTCACCGAGTGCAATATAAAGGTTATGAGCGGTAGTGGCTTCTGGGAGGTCGTTTGCGTAAAGTAAGAGTCGCCCAAGGGTGGGATAGTATTCAGCCCGTTTCTTGCCCGTTGGTATTCCTCGAATCTTTGCGGCTAGCTTTGAGATGGATCGCCTTTGGATTAGAGCCGTTTTGGATTTGTCTGTTGGCTGGTAGTTTTTGCAGAATGGTTTCATTAGCTCGAAAGTTGGGTCGTGGAGTGCGGCATAATCCATGGGAGTTCGGCCATAG
Organism: Arachnomyces sp. PD_36; assembly: GCA_032988195.1. NCBI lineage: Eukaryota > Fungi > Ascomycota > Eurotiomycetes > Onygenales > Arachnomycetaceae > Arachnomyces > Arachnomyces sp. PD_36. Next base: position 52,001 of record JANTQE010000019.1, on the reverse strand, counting down.
CCATCTAGCAGCATGGGGTCGGCGCCCTTGGATAGGAGTGTGGTGATTGTGTCCGTTTCTGTGTAGAGAACGGCTAAATGAAGGATTGTTCCTGATATCATGTCTTCGACGCCGAACTCGGTGACGTGCTGGAGCAACCGCTCCACGATTGAAAAGGGAGCATCATCTTGTAAGGCAACATATAGAGGTGTCCATCCATCCTTTTCAGGTTTTATTTCAGCGCCCCGGTTCAACAATATATCAACTAGCGGTTCATGCTTATTGCTTACGGCAAGATGGAGTGGTGTCCATCCATCTGCTTCGGTAGCATTAATGTTTGCCCCATAGCTGAGCAGGGCCTCGACGGTTGCTACAAGCCCTTTTTCCGCGGCTGTATGTAAGGCCGTCCACCCCCCGTCCCCGACAACGGTGGGATCCGCACCATTCTCCAGCATGTACTGGACAACGGCTGGATGACCCTTGTGTGCGGCGTAGTAGAGTGCTATCCTCCCATCGGAATCGGGTGCATTGATATCCGCTCCTTTTTCGACCAGAAGCTTCACGAAAGACAAGCGGCCCGCCCATGCTGCAATATGAAGGGGTGGTTTTCCTTGCCATCGCGTTGTCAGGTTAGCCCCATTCTGGATTAGAACGCGCCCAATCTCCTCGAAGCCGAAGCCCGCAACCGAGTGTAGGACACTCATTCCTACCCCGTCTTGTTCTTCGATATCTAGTTCATTGTTTCTGTATAAGTCCACGAGGAGCTTGACGGTCTCTAGGTTCCCTGACGCGCATGCGGAGTGCAGTAGTGAGTACCCGTCCGCACATCTAACAGTGAGGTCGGACCCAGCGTCTAGGAGTACTTGCACCACATCCATATGCCCATTAGTGAGGGCAATGTGTAACGGTGTAAACCCGAATTTGTCCTTGAGGGAGATATCTGCCCCAGCAGTCAGAAGAAACTGAGCCGGGCCCTTATGCCCTTTACAAGAAGCTGCATGTAGGGGCGTTCTTTTATGCCCCCCGAGGAGCGACACATCGCTCCCGGCATCGATAAGTAATCGGACCATTCCCTCATTGCCGTTGTAGGACGCCTGGTGAATTGGTGCATCGCCGTCGCTCGCCGTCAATGAATGAGCGTGGCCTGCACCCAGAAGCATTTTGGCTATACCCTCGTGGTTATAATGGACCGCATCATGAAGTGCAGTCCATTCACTCTCGTCCATAGAATATAGATCTACATTTCTTTTCAACAACTTCTCGACCACGGAGATTTGGCCGTGGATTGATGCCCATTCGAGGACACTCATGTGACCAAAGGAGGTGTTGGTGTTTGTGAAAGTCACCGCAAGGTCATAGAGTCTGGGATCTAGGATAATAGCGAATCGGCGAGAGGTTTGCATTAGTGAATTGAGGTCTGCGGGCTCGAGGGACTCGGCGATTATTAGAATGATTTCATTCGGGACATTGTATATGGGGCCTGGAGCGAAGCTCTCCTGAATTGTCGGTGTGGTGCTTTCTGGCGGTACTTCAACCGTTGTGGAAGACATCATGCAACTCAATCAAAAGAAGGATATTTCATAGGAATACCCCAGACTCTTTGTGTCTATAGAGAACAATTCAAATTGGTATTCTTTGAATTTCTGCCTGCTGTGCACAGGAGCAAAAGCGTTGTTGTCGAGAAGAGTTGAACTTTGCCGATACGGGCTTTCTGTGGGCCCGAAGCGCAGGTAAACAATCACACCAAGATGAACCATTTCATCAAACACCCTGCGCCAAGTTGATCGCGTCAAGAATACCTCCAAAGACCCTTTGCGTTAACAATATCCATACGCGCCTATCTCCTCGTCAGGTTTGGCTATCAAAAACATTGTCGCCTGGCTATTTGGTAATGGACTGGTTCGGCTTCGTGAAAGGGCAACCTTACTTCGCGTTGGATAGGGGGTTCAAGCATTTTGACCAATTCCAGCGCACCTTAAATTTCGGAGGATTATCTCTGCGAAAAGGCCGAATCCGCCCAGTCGACGAGATCGGGGTATCGGAGAGAGAAGGTGGGACGAGAAAGGGATACATACAGCCGCCAGTCACTAAATGTTACCTACTATCATATACACGGGTGATTGTGTATAGTAAAGCCTCTACTGTACATGGTTCCATCACACAACAAGTAAATGAAATTAACAAAGACACTAACTCCCAATAAATTATACGGACATTAGTATTCTGCGCGCCTTCCATATGACTGTCGATAGCCTTCGCTCACTATATCAGGGCATGTTTATTCAATCTCAATGTGCCATCATATTTGGGAAACTGCTGTCCACCACCCAGCTCACGATCGGTCCGTTCGCCGCGGGTCCGGAACTTGATTAACCCCGGGGTTCTATTTCGATTTCTAGGAACGGGACGTCGTGCTTGATCCTCCTCCGCCTAACTGTGTTGTTGGCGCAGCCCCTTCGATGGTCCATATCGACTCCGCTTGGCCCGGCCATATATTCGGAAAGTCTCGATGGCAAGCAGGATGCTTTGGTAATGCAGGGATATCCCGCCAGCTAGAGATGTCGTAACTGTTCCTGTCCGCGGCTTGACTGGCGATATTTTTACGAAAGGTGTAATAGGTGCTTATCACGGGTAAACAAGCACATATTAAACCAATGGCAGCTTCCGCGTTGCTGATATAGAAAGACCTTTAGCTAAATAATATGGAATCGACAGATGGGAATCAAAAAAGGAGCTACTCACCCAGTGAGCAGGCATCGGATGAAGGTGACAGTGTAATCTGCGGAAGCCCCGTCCTCAACCATCATGACAAGCCGCCGGAGGCTAAACCCAACCGCAACACCGCCGGTCCCCAAGATGCCGGCAACCCTCAGTTTTTTGGGTCTCGATAGATGAAGGCCCCACATCAGCCAAAGTGGTAGAATAAGAATACACAAGTCACTGGCCATACTGATGACCGCATCCGCCATTATAACTCTTTGCTGGTCAATGCACCAACCCCCATTTTCGGTTCCTTCCCAGAACGCCCTCACGGGGCGGCAAGCAAAAATCTTCATCACAAAACATGGGATATAATACATGAGTAATATTCCCAAAATCGCATAGATTGCCAGCACTTTTTTTCGGTCAGGGGAAAATATTCGAATGACGATATATAGCAGGGCAACCTTAACAAAAAATGCCATGGGAACATAGATAATTGTGATAGCGTATGAAATCTATGGGTGAAAGGTCAGCTTCTATATCTCAGTAGCGGAGATAATACCATGGGGAATTTCGCCGGTCTCTTACCTTGCGGAACTGTATGAATTCTTCTCGGGTAACGTCCCAGGCATGATACCCTCCACCATGCTTTGAAACTTTACATGAACGTTAACAACACTATGCTGGAGCTCTCAAGCAGTGTAAATACGTACGCAACAAAATACAGGTACAAAATGCAACAAAGAGCACCTGATACCAAGGTCAATACGGTAGTTAGGGAAACACCAGACCGGCCACATACCCATGCAATGATTGTAGCATCTATAGAGCAGAAGGGTAAGTATATTTTCGTATTTTCAGTATTTTCAGGGTAGAGAAGCTACTCACATTCCTCAATATCAAACCGAGAATAGTGGTGAATTTTGATGACAAGACGGAGCGCAACGAAGATGGAGACAATTGGGATGCACAAGTACTGTGTAGCTAAATTCACTGTCCATAAAACATCTTCTGGATTCTCAAAGGTGGAAGTGACTCCAGCTGGGGGTGGGATAGCAGGAATGCCGGGGGCCATTACATCACGATGTGAAACAATGGGTGATACTGGATTCTTCAGCTAAGGCATATGGAAAAATAGCATGAGAGCTGCATCTCGAATATTGTACGAAACGTTGGAGTTAAGTGTCGCGTTTTCATGGTCAAGAGAGAAAACTGAGAGGTACCGCCACTTCATGAGAAGTGATATTTGCGCCTCTTTTCAGCTTAGTCGAAAAATAGTGCATCCATCCATCCGGGACAGTTTGGAGCGTTCTTCAGCTCTGACTCTCGCTTGCATCAAGATTGGACGATCAGAATGCAAGGGGTTGTGACCTGTATATTTCGTAGGGCCCAGCCCAACAGCCAAAGGGGTTTGTTCATGATAAGGAATTCCATCATCACTCAGCATTTAAACAGCTCCTGCACAGGCATGGAGGCGTCGTGTTTGAAGGAGCACGATGATGGACAAAAGAAAAAGAACAAGCTCTCTTCCCACTGCCCCAAGTGACAGCACGATCGATTTTCACTCGCGGGGAAGCTGAGCGCGAGTAATCAGTACTCGGTGATTGTTTCGCGCAACAATAGCGAACGTATCAGCAAAGGTCGTTGATGAAGGCTTTTTCGAGTTGAGGGATTGGTCTGGATTCCGGTTCAGCCTTAGGATGAAGAGTCTGAATTCTCAAGGGGTCAAGTTAAGGTTGCCCGCACGGAAGGTTAAGGTGCGGGCCGTGCGTAGGATTATCGTCCACTCATCAGTCATCACTCAACTCCGATCAAAACGGTCAGTCAACGGCCGAAACCGTGAGACACGGCCTGGCGTAAGGAAACCCCGGCTAGGAATTACAAGGGTTCGTTGGAAATTGTTCAATATCAATGGCGCAGCTCGACAAAAGGGGGGCAAAGGACAATCCTGGACCCTGACTGTCGCGTATTAATCTCCCCGGGCCGCCTGGGTCTGCGCGTACGAAGTCTTTCCAGTATCAATGCTGAGCTGCACAGGCGAGATGAGCGATGGCAAGGGAATCCTGAGGCGATGGCCCCTGGAGAGGGGAAGAATTCGCCAATCGAAGAGCTCAAAGCAACCTTTTCCGACGATGCCGAGATCCCCAACCGCTGGAGGGAGGAGGGGACGAAAGAAGCAAATGAGAGAGTTAACAACGCTTCGCCTGAGGTTGAGAAACGAGGATCTTGTGTAACGGTCGAACTCGACCAGATGTATCGTCCGGAGTCATCAATCGTTAACCTTCCTGGCTATCAGGAATTGTGAAGATTGTTGCCAAAGCATCATCATCATGGGCAACTATAGATTGGGCGTTGACGTCGGCGTAAGTTTATGCATTGTGGACTTGTATTCCCTATATTAACTAATATAAGGGTACTTTCACCGACGTCTGTGTCTTAACTCCCGGCGGAGAGACTGTTCGAGCAAAGGTTCCGTCGACGGTTCATGACCAAAGCATCGGGGTTAAAAATGGTATCACAAAGGTACGGGAAATACTGCAAAGCACTTACGATTGGAATGGAAATTTCGAGTATATTCATCATGGCACAACAACCGCAACCAACGCCGTTTTGGAGGGGAAAGGCGCGAGAAATTCTGCCTTAGTCGTCACGGAAGGCCATAAAGATATTCTCGCCCTAAGAAGATCTCACATCCCGGGCGCCCTGGGAGCGTGGATGAACTTTGTCCCTCCCGAACCAGTTGTACCGCTAGAAAGGACTGTCCAGTGTTCGGAACGTGTATCTGCGAGGGGTGAATTAATTCAGAAGCTCGACACGGAGAAGCTGAGACTGGACCTGGAAGAACTAAAGCGTAAGAATCCGGAATCAGTAACCATCAGCCTATTAAACTCTTACGCCAATAGAGCCAACGAACATGCAGCGCGTGAAGTTGTTAGGCAAGAACTAGGTCCCGATGTCGAAATTGTCTGTTCCACCGATGTCCTGCCGGAGACCGGGGAGTACGAAAGGACAGTGACCGCGGCTGCAAATGCGATGGTGAAGCCCATTGTCAAAAGATACCTTTCAGGTTTGCAAAACCTGTTGAAAGAGGATAGCTCTACAATTCGTGTTCTGAAGAGCGACGGCGCGATGACTTCGCTGAGTCTTGCAGGGGAGCTTCCAGTCAATTGTCTTATGTCTGGCCCCGCCGGCGGTGTTAGTGGGATCGCAGATGTTGTTGCCAAAAATACGCCATACAAGAACTTAATCACACTCGACATTGGAGGTACTTCAACAGACGTTGCAATTATTGTCAGTGGATCTCCTTCGGTCCGGCGCGAGACTGTTATCGAGACTCTCACTGTCCGCGCTCCCTCCGTCGATGTCCGATCGGTGGGAGCTGGAGGCGGTTCAATTGCTAAATATTCTGATATTACATCTACCTTGCGGGTGGGCCCCGAAAGTGCAGGCGCAACCCCTGGTCCCGCTTGCTATGGGGCAGGAGGAAACAAGCCAACCGTATCCGATGCAAACCTCGTTCTGGGATATTTACCTTCAAAGTTACTCGGGGGAAGCTTCGAACTAGATGTTGCCGCGGCCGAGGCTGCAGTTGACAGTTTAGCGAAGCAGATGGGTTTACCCCGTGGGAAGACTGCGGAAGGCATTATCAGTATCGTGAATGAGAAAATATATGGGGCTGTGAGATTGGTGTCTATTGAACAAGGCCATGACCCGCGTGACTTTTCTCTTGTTGCATATGGGGGAGCAGGGCCAATGCACGCCAATGCCGTGGGAAAGCTTTTGGGAGCGTGGCCAGTTATTGTTCCACCTGCCCCAGGGGTTCTTTGCGCCCAAGGGGACGCCACCACGAGGATGACCCATAGTCTGTCAAGATCATATATGCAGCCACTCGCAGACTTGAGCATGGTCGATCTTCAAAGGATATATAACGATCTGGAGCAATCCTGTGTTCGGGTTATGTTAAGTGAGCTTCATAATGTTTCTGAGCAGCTTCTCGTTAGGAGCTATGAGATCGATGTTCGATACAAGGGTCAATCATTGACACTCAATATTCCCCTCTCTCATGACGATATCGAAGCTTCTGCCACATTCTCTGACATGCTTCACTCTAGATTTGATGCTCTACATGAGCAGCAATTTAAATATTCGCTTCCCGCATTTGAACTCGAAATCATGCGCCTTGGTGTTGTGGTCAAGGACGACGGATCGGGATATACCAAGGTGGCTTCTACAGAACCCAAGAAAAAACTCGTTGACCCGACCCCTCCCCAGTCTGCACTCATAGAGAACTGCAGGGTCACATTCGAGGGCGAACTGTACGAGGCTCATGTTTGGGATCGAAATAAGATCACGGAAGAAGGATACATCGTAGAGGGTCCTTGTGTGGTAACCGAGATGGTAAGCATACGTTCCATAAGAGCTGGCTAAGAAGTAGCATATATTAATTGCTTAGGACTCTAATACTCTCATTCTCCCGGGATATTACGGCGAGATTGACTCGATGGGAAACATCTTGATTAGGCCATTGGAGGTCCAAAAGGAAAGGGAGAGAACCCAGGTTTCGCATACCCAAGGATCGGCAATTGAGCTGGTGAGGAGGGAACCTTTGGTGCCAACATTGATATCGGCCTCATTGCAATCCATCAGAGAAGAGATGGATCGTCTTATGCTTCGATGTGCTATGTCCCCCGCTATTAGAGATCAGCAAGATGAGTTCAATGTGGTGACGAACCCCGAAGGCCAGATGCTGGTTGGGCAATTCGGAAGCTTTGTGCCGTCCTTCCTGCGAAGATGGGAAGGTACAATTGAAGAAGGTGACGTGTTTATGACCAACGATGTTTACGAGGTCGACGGTGCCATCAGCCATTTGAACGACGTTATTGTCCTGATGCCAATATTTTACTCCAGTAACCTTGTTGGCTGGGCAGCTAATTTCGGTCATTTGACTGACGTCCAGGGGAGAGTTCCAGGCAGCATGTCCGTCAATGCCACCACAATTTTCGAGGACGGAATTCAGATTCCACTCTTAAAATTGTATAATAAGGGTCAGCATAACGAGGACATCGTGAATTTGCTTTGCCGTAATTCACGGCAGCCCGACTGGTTACGCAGCGACATCACTGCTCTCGTGACTGCTGTCCGTACTGCAGCCGAGCGCGTCTGCGAGCTGCATGACCGGTACGGCGCAGAAGTTTATAGAGCTGCATGCGACAGCCTTCTCGCCCAAAATCGATCAGCTATATCTAAGATCATCGACACAAAGCTCGGAAGCGATCCGACTGAGTTTACAGACTTCGTGGATGACGATGGGCGGGGTTATGGGCCTTATGCTATAAAATGCACAATGCAGAAAAGAGAAGATGGGAAGCTTCATTTTGACTGGAATGGAACAAGCCCTCAAAGCGAAGCGGGAATCAACTTCTATCTGTCAGAAACAATGTTCAAAATGTTCATTGGGTACGTGCAATTCTAATAGACAGCTCGAAATCATTCGCTGACTGGGTATTAGTTACTATTTGCTAGCGGCTTATGACCCGTACTGCGTTGTGAATGACGGTTTTCATGACTTACTCGAGATTCACCTTCACGAGGGCACAGTTCTTCGTCCCGTTCGGCCCGCACCAGTGAGCTGTCGAACTCATTTTCTGGGTAGAGTACTGGATATTCTTCAGGCACTGTTTGGCCAGAGAAACCCTGAGTTTATGGCTGCCGCGGGCTTCTCAGACAGTCCTCACTTTGTAAGACCTATCTATGTTCAGTATGGACGGAACGGAGAATTCTTGCTAACTTTAGCTAAGTTTTACTCTGGATTTAAACCTTCTGGAGAATGGTTTCAGCTTTATCAAATTGGTTTCGGCGGTGTCCCAGCAAGGCCAATTGGAGACGGGGTAAGAGGCCCGAATATTTCTATATTATGAGTGGAAATAAAGTAGGACGTCAACTGACTGAGAGTATTTTACAGCCCGATTGTCACTGCCTTTTCCCGGCAATCAAGTCGATTCCCACCGAAAGCATAGAATTCAACTACCCCCTTCGGATAGAAGCAAATGAATCATTGGCGGATTCCGGAGGCGCTGGATTCTATCGAGGCGGAAACGCGCAGCGCACACTCTACCGTTTCCTCAGCTGCGGGGAGTTTAGCCTTCATGATGACCGATGGTTCACGAAGCCTTGGGGTGTTAATGGTGGGAAACCTGGAAGCAGATCCAAGAAGATCATATATTACTATTCCAGAGACTCCCAGAACCCGCCAAGAGAAGTTCTCAAGAGCAAATGCGATCACATTAGAGTTGCGCCTGGAGACCTCCTTGAATGGACCACCTGGGGAGGAGGCGGCTTGGGGGATCCGCTCACGAGACCAGCCGAAAGGGTGGCAAAGGAGGTCCATCGAAAAACGGTCACATTCGAGGGTGCACGCGAGAACTATGGCGTGGTAGTGGACCCGGCGAGCTATATGGTTAACCAGGTGGATACCAACGCTCTTAGAACAGAGATGAGGGTCGCGAGGTCGTCAAACGAAGCACATAGCCTGTTTGATCGTGGTGGGACAGTAGCCGAGCTAGATGCTTCTTGCCTCAAAGAGACAGGGCAACCGCCTCCGACCCGCCAGTGGGATAAAGAGCCCTATGGTCCGCACGTTGATCTACCGTATGTGAAGAAGTGGTTCAAACTTATGAGAGATAAAGGCGACTGGCCCGCCAACGGAACTGTTGCTCCTCAGCTCAACCAAGCCGCAATTGGACCGAAGCTACCCGTCATTGACTCAACTGACGATGACCGCAGGAACCCTACCGCGAGTACTGACCGTCCGATAAAGAGGAAGAAATTGAATCATTCTGTGACCAAATAATTGCCGTTTCGGAATGGAGTTAAACCTCAATATCGACGCCACAATGCATCCCTCTCGTTTCAAGCCTGCGAATCTTTTAGAGAGGTATCTGTGGACTCTTTGTGAAAAGCTTCGTGAAATTTCATGTTAAAGTGCGTTTTTAGTCCCCAGCCCGTCATCCGCGATGGGCTATTCTTCTTTTGCTTCCTAGTAGCACATATAAATTCTTTCTGTAGACACAGAATGAAGGATTGGGACCGGTAACAGGATCGATCATCGAATAAAAGTCCAAACTTCTAGGAGTTGTCCGCGTTTTTGAAGCAGAAGTAATCACAAGACAAAATTATGACTGCGAGGTGAAGAAATGACGTTGAAAGTGTTAAGAGCTGGAATGCTCGAAAGATGGACAGCTTCGAGACCAAGACGAGCCCTCTATTGAGCCGGTTGTTTTCACTGATGCACGTCTTGCCAAGGTTGGATGTCGCCTCGAACGACAATAACCCGTGCACCTCTTTCAAGATACCCCCCTAGTTCCATGGCAGGGATTGTCACCGTGTATGACCTGTGATTTGACAGGCAAAACCCCATGGTATCTGCGAAGTGAAGCATGCACAATGCCGACTTCCCGCAGATGCGTACGAGAAAATTCTCCTGGAAGAGAAGGAGGGGAAGTTCAGTTGATTGGGATCAACTCAGCAACGGGAGTCTGGCTCACTGGGATGTAGGAGAAATTTCTGAAAGAGAAGAGTGATATTGGTGTCTTCCACCTCACTCTCTCGCAATATTCAAGCTTCTCGGGCAGCGCGATCATGTCCCATTCGATCTCTTTCTCACTGTTCGAAGTTCGAACCAAGGAGTCAGTGCTTCAGAGAATTGGGGGGGATGCGTTGAACTCGGCCATCAGCCTGAGTTGTCGTCCTCAGGGCAACTCATTGTGAGATCGCACGTCGCCGAGGCTTTTGTCTGGCTGGGGCTTCGGGATAATCCTTGCTGGCGCACGTCAACATACAGACGCTTCAGAACTCTCAAGGGAAGCTGCAGATGGACAACGACTCTTTCTCTCCCAAATTCACAGGGATGGGCCAGCCAGCCTTCAAAGTTGGTGGAGCAAAGATGTGATCGGGGAAAGAAGATCGTTGATGGTTTTTTCATTCCTCGCTTCCAAGTTCAAGATATGGAGATTTGATGGGACGAGATGGATCTAATCGTGCGAGATCGTCCACTAAAATGAGAACCACATCATAGCTGAACAATTTCCATCCCCTGAGCATTTGACACTGACAGCGCCAAAAAGAAAATCAACCTGGCAAGTAGCAACAAGACTGCTCAAGACCATTGGCTTTGAAAGTCATTCGTGCTCTGTCTCATTCGATGGAATGTTGCCGTCGTAACAGGCTGAAGGGAGCGGCGCGGACCTGGATGAGGAGAATGAATCCAGGAGGTCCCGAAGAACCGAGCTCATTTTGGGTTTGAACCTCGTCCGAGAGCGGGATGGATGAGCTTCCAGAGCAAGCTATTTTTGGGAGATCGCAAGGTTCTTCGACACTAATTGGAGCAAAGATCTCTGATTCGGCTTGGAGCTCGAGAAGCTGAAAGCTTCGGCTCGAAGTAGTTTGATAGACGGAAAGCCCCAGGATGATCTCAAGCCATGGAGCTGGAAGATATCGGTTCAGGAAGTCCGCAACCCCACCCTTGTCAAGGAATGGAGTACCGTCATTGGCAGGGAATTGTCAGCCAGGGCAATGGGCTCAAGTAAACATGCAGCATCGCATGGGGAGCGTGTTGGTTCATGTGCAGATGCAGCAGATTTCCCTCCTCCATCGCAATGATCACAGATATGCAGCCGTAACCGAGTTTATGCACGGTTGTCGGGGAGTTGGACAGAGGTTCCTTGCGGAGGGGTATATAATTGGGCTTTCCCTCCCATCTCCCCACAGTTTTTGGCAGGTCTGCTTTCCCGCCCGTCTTGCATTTCTCAATCTTCGCTGTCTGTCAAAATGGCTCCCCTTCGTGCCTCCCTCTCATCCCTCGTCCTTGGTTTCCTTTCCTTGGCTCCCGTCAATGCCGTCCCAGCTGTCGACTATGACGCTATCATCGTCGGTGGCGGCCCCGCTGGCCTCAGCGCCCTCAGTGGTCTGTCCCGAGTAAGGAACACTGCCTTGCTCTTCGACTCTGGAGTCTATCGTAACGGGTTGACGAGGCACATGCACGATGTCATTGGCAACGACGGTAAGCCCCCTAAGCCAATCCATACCTAGTTGCCGGACTGTGTTAATCAATTACGTGTAGGAACCGTCCCCAGCGAATTCCGCGGCCTTGCTCGCGAGCAGATCGCCAAATATGATACCGCAGAAATCAGAAACGCCACCGTCACCTCCATCGAGCAAAAGAACCAAGATGTCGAGGGTGAAGCTTACTTCGAAGCCACAGATGATGCCGGCGAGCTCTACACGGCACGTAAGGTCGTCATCGCCACCGGAATGAAGGACATTCTCCCATCCACCCCCGGCATCGACGGTGCCTGGAGCCGTGGTATCTACTGGTGCCCATGGTGTGACGGCTACGAGCACCGTGACCAGCCCTTTGGTATCCTTGGCGCGATGAATGATATTCTGGATAGCGTGATCGAAATTGAGACGGTCAACGACGATATCATCGCGTTCGTCAACGGTACACATACTCCCGAGGAGGTTGCCCAACTTGATGAGCAGGATCCTACATGGTCTCAGCAACTCGAGGCCTATAACGTTCAAATCGAGAACCGCACCATCGCTTCCATTGAGCGTCTCCAGGACGGCTCGGTCCACAACAACCCCGCCGAGCACCTAGAGTTTGATCTATTCAAGGTGCACTTCACTGAGGGCCCTAGCGTTGACCGTGGTGCTTTCATCTCGAACTTCCCCTCCGAGCAATACTCGACCCTCCCTGCTGAGATGGGCCTCAAGATGGACGATGTCAAGATTGAGGTTAACCCTTCATCGATGCGAACAAACATCCCCGGTGTGTGGGCTGTTGGAGACTGCAACAATGACGGTAGCACTAATGTTCCTCACGCGATGTTTACCGGGAAAAAGGCCGCTGTCTACGTCCACGGTAAGTTGATCCCGCTCCAATACCGCTAAGAGTGTGATTGGCATCATTCTAACAGATTTCCAGTTGAAATCGCCCGTGAGGATGCAAAGGACCTTATTTCTGAGCGTGACCTCGCACTCACTGTCCGAGAAATGGAAGACGAGGCTACCAAGGCCATTGGCAACGACTTCGAAGAGTTGTGGGGTAGGGCTCAGCACAACTAAGCAATATATTTCACTGATATCCGATGCTTGCTGAGATGAGGCATCTGTGGAGGAAAATGGAAACGCATCATGATAATATAATCGTAATATGAACCACTTAGTCTATGAAGCTATCTAATTAATATATGAAAAATTATACATACAAATACGTCTCAAAATGTCTCCTTGTCTGCTTAAAACTTTATGTCCACCTTCTCGCTTAGTAAGATTCGCTATCAAATTTCCAAAATATATCCATGTGGTAAACGACGATGTAGGCCATCTCTCCGATGTTGTGTATCCATATTTATATTTTTAAACTCCTAACTCCCCATTAAAAGCTCTGACCGGAAGATCCAATCAGCCTTAAAAACTTTTAAGCTATGGCGTTCAGTTTCGGGTTTTCCGGCGATGATATAGATCCTGATATCGATACTGGGGATTCCAGTCAACCCCTAAACGAGGGGGGTACTCACGGCGGGGAAGCAGGTACCGATTCACCCATCGAGGGAGAGAAAGTTAAAGCACATGGTCTTGATGAGATGGTAAGTGATATCTGATCATTTTTGCTGAAGTGCGCGGTATCTTATATGTAACTCCCCATATTTTTGAAATTTCAATATTTCAGTCGAGGTGTGTTCCTCATACTCTTTTTTCCATGGAGTAGATGAGCTCTCTATTACTTTCTGCCCCTTGTCCTTTGCCCCTCGCCTCTCTTCAGAGCTCGAAGTCTCGGAAATATCCCATTCTGGGATATTTCGACACAGGGGGGGCCGTATACCCCTCCAGGAGGGAGTGCCAAGTATCTACTGATAAGGGCATACCACCCTGCTACGACCATAACTCGTTTGGTGGTTCTTTTATCGACTTGGGGATGACGAAACGATGCATGCCATGCTTGATAGACTGAGAGAACGAGCTTTCCCAAGAACATCACTGTGGCGCACTCTCTCTTTTTGATATGCACCGTTCAAGATGCCAATTGCTTTATCATGGACCCCAATTTGCGTCCCACGTGAAATATATGTTGAAATATATTAAACATCTCTGTGCCCTCACTAATACCCCCCAAGTTATCCAGCCTCCCCTCACAACTGTCATTCAACACGATATCGCCGACATCATGTCTAAGATTACCCCGCCGCGAAGTCTTCGATATCCGAGCCCAATTAATGGCTGAGGATGGGATTGGCTCGAACGAAAACACGGAATTAATATCAGGTCTTGAAAAAGGGGATATTCAAACTCGTATATATGAGGGTGGCTTCAAAACGTGGGAATGTGCTATTGATCTCGCTAAGTTGCTTATGAGTTATGGGGATGGGGATTTGTTTCCTGTATCTGGAATTGGGGAGGGTGAGGGGGTGGATATTCATATCATAGAGGTAATGTTTTACTCCACCCTAGCCCATTGGGGCCTTGTTGCTAAAAGATGAAATAGCTTGGAGCCGGAACGGCGATGCCATCCCTCGCCCTTCTAAACCGGTTTTTACTCCAACCCGCACCATCAGAACCTCCGGAACGGAAGGTACATTTTACCCTTGCGGACTATAACTCGCCTGTCCTCCGTCTCGTCACCCTCCCTAACATAATTCTCCTCTGGTCACTCATTAGCGGTGCCGCAAACTTGGCTGAGGGTGACGCTACAGACGAGGGCAACGACCTAGAAATTACCCCCGAAGTTATCGAGGGGTTTAAACAGGCTCTTTCACAGCGCGGGATATCATTGGATTTTATATCGGGGTCATGGGGTCCTGAGTTTGTCGATACAGTTTTTCAGTCTGAACTGCGAGGCGTATCGGATTCAGGAAGGCCGCGAAGAACGTTGATACTCGCAAGTGAAACTATCTATTCCCCGTCTTCACTTCGGGTATTCTCGGAAACTTTGGTTTCGTTGTTACGGCGGGCGAGTGGGGCTGAAGCGGCATCAAGCGCGCGGGCATTCGTGGCTGCGAAGAGGGTGTATTTCGGGGTGGGAGGCGGTGTAGACGAGTTTCTGTCGACACTGAGAGAGGTCGAAGGAGATGCGGTGAAGGTAAATGGGAAGTCCGATGTCGAAGATGGGGGAGTGGGAAGGGTGATTTTGGAACTTGGGCTCAACGGATGATTGCTGCTAAAGGGGGTATTGGTGATGCAAGTGGTGGTCTTCCATCGTCTGGGGGTCCCCATGCGAGCTTTGGCTTGGGAGTATCTAGATGTTAGAATGAGGCCAACACAATCGCACATATGACCACCCTGCCACCCACTAGCGTCAATTCGCAGGGCGCGCGGAAATGTATCCAATAAGATGTCCAGCCTTCAAAACAATATGAACGGGAGAAGGCGATATGACGATATGAAATATAAAGCTAAGCTGTTAATATGTACAAACTCCGATTTGATAACCATGCCCCGTCTAGATATATCGACCGTCCTCGTACATTGAAACCACCTTCCCGTCCTTCATTCGGGCAACTCTCTTCTCTTCCCTGGCCCTGTTTCTTTCTTCGTAGTGAGTGACGACCTTGCTCAGGTCCGCCTGAGAACCGGGTGAGACGTTGATTGGAGAGCCTGCGTTGAATGCCCTGCGAGTGGGGATTAGTATGGGCATCAAAACATACCCCCTAATGGTTCTGTGGCTAGAGAACACGGGGGGAAGGGTGAGGCAGGTATGAACGTACTCGGGGAACATGAGATCGATTGTGAGCGGGGGGTTCTGTCCGTGGAAGAGATGACGGTCATGTGCGGCCTGTTCGGCAGCTGCCGTATGGAGAGCGTTGTCCCTCTCCAATTTGCTTCCACTCTCCTCGTATTGCTCGATGAGGCGCGTGAGCCACGGTTTCGACGTTCCATCTCCGACGGCGAACTTGTATAGGGCGAAACCTAAGGGGACTGAAGCGACTGCGATGTAGAAGCCACGCTGTAGGGTCCCAACGAACGATCATGGGGTATAGATTAGCATTCGATCTTATGACGACATTATCCCTCTTCCATCTGGTTGCCCGAGATGTACATAGGTCAATTGGGCAGGCAGGGCGTCAGGGATGGGGGGGTTGGGAAAGGGTAGCAAGAGCATGGGAAGTGCATACGCCGAAGGACTCGTTGACGGGTTGAGATGCATGGGCAGAGGATGACTCAAATCGTCGAGGCTGGTTATGTCGGAGCAGCTGCCGCATAGGCGCCGCTGATCTCCTGGCCAGAAACATGGTGGCCGTCGAACAACTGGCAATTAAGGAGCGTAATGGAGGGGGAGTTGCTGGTGAAGCTGTTCGAGGTTCTTTTTGTTTGATGTGGATGGAAAGAAGGCCGAATTGGGTTGGGCGTGTTCACGTGATGGGCTAGCCGGGTAGGGACTAGTGAGGTGCTGACTCAGATGGTCATTCAGTCGGTGAGTTGTATGTGTATCGTCATGGAACCAAGACACAAGTACCAGGTACAACTGGAGGTGAACACTGTCTCATAATATGGCAGGGGATATGTTATGCTAAAGGTAAAAGATACATAGCAGAAAGTACTCGGACAACTCCATCGGACAAGTCAGAGGCCCTTAGACACTAAACCCGAACTAGACTAGTGTCACTTGCTTCTTTTAACGACTTTCTACCCAACTGGCCAAAATTGGCAGCAATTCTTCATCAACTTCCAACACGAACAACAGCATCACTTTTCACCAGCCATCTGCTTTTTCAACTGTGTGCAAGGAATTGCAAGGAATTACCGAAATAAATGAAAAAACGGAGCACGGCTCCCCTATTCAACGAATACGTCTCCCAATCACTCCCCTCCAACCGTGGGCGATGTGGATTCCTCGGGCAATGGTTTCGCCAGCTGCAGCTTTCCCATTTGCTCTCCAGGGTTCTCATACCCAGTCCAAATCATTACTTGCATCTCTTTCCCGTCAATCACCAGTTCGTGCGTTTTCCGATGACTCTAACAAGAGATTTCGTTTGAAAAAAACATGACCAA
Organism: Arachnomyces sp. PD_36; assembly: GCA_032988195.1. Classification (NCBI taxonomy): domain Eukaryota; kingdom Fungi; phylum Ascomycota; class Eurotiomycetes; order Onygenales; family Arachnomycetaceae; genus Arachnomyces; species Arachnomyces sp. PD_36. The sequence goes on along the minus strand of JANTQE010000019.1, from coordinate 35,270 downwards.
AATGCTCCCGACTGCGTCTCTCCCCTTGCCACCGCAAATGCACCCGCGCTGTTTGTTTCATTGCCCTCCTTGCGTGGTCCACCGTCTTGCAACCTGACTAAGCCCAATTTTGGAGAATGATCGGTCAAGGAGTGGTGTTGATGCCCAATGTATCGGTCAACTCTGCTCCATTGGCCCCGCCTTCCCGCCGTTAGGAATGCAGTTGCTGTGATTCGGCTCCCTTGGTACTGCCAGCAGTTGCGCCCATGACTCCATGGGAGGAGCGTTAGCTGCTTTTCGGTGCCTGGGTAAGGTTTGCTGGCTTCCGTTTCGTCCAGCATGGTGGTACACACATTCTTTTCTGGCTTCATTTTCGTTCTGGAACGAAAGTGTGTTTTTTTTTTCCTATTTTATTTGAACTCCGTGTTGGCTCTTCCTCGTTCTGTTTCTCTTGCTTGATATCTACCTAACGATTTTCCTTGCTTCACATTGGAATTGTTCCATCCTTCCTCACATTACGATTTGAACTTGAAATACCCGGCGTACTTCCCACACTTCTTTTCTTGCTTCACTATACAGCATCGGACCCGTGTACTCGATCTATTCGCGTCTGCTGCAGAATCAACTAGAATTTCAAACTCATTCCTCATTAGACATCTGTGTCTCTTACCCTGCGCCTCATTTACGAATCCACCGTTGACATCTACTTCAGGGTGCAACCCGACTTCCAAAATTATCCATATATCTGGACGTTGCTGAAGTGCCTGCCAGACTTCATTCACCATTCAGACATTCCAACCTTACCATCGCAACACCCTCTAGATCTTTTACCAGAACCTTCTTATGCACCGTTTATTGGAAACACGTTGATACTCGATCAGGTGATTCTTCCGAATATCCAGTCTATTTGATTCAAAGCCTCCATCATGGCTGGCAAGAAGGGCCGCAAGGCAAAGGATAAAGAGCCCAAGGAGGCCGAGGTGAAGAGCAATGAAGTGAAGGACGTCAAAGAAGAAGAAGTCAAAGGAAAGGGAAAGAAAAGTAAGAAGAACAAGAAGGGTACCAAGGTAGCATTCGATACCGAGCCCGAACAGACAGAAGGAACATCACCACCAGAGGCTTCAACGGAGGCCCCCGCAGAGACAGAAACCCCCGCCGAACCCGAAACACCTACAACAGAAGCAGCACCTGCTGCTGACCCCGAACCCTCATCACAGCCAGAAACACCCGCAGACCCCGAGCCTGCTGCAGAAGCAGAACCCTCTGCCGAAGCGACACCAGCCGTGGATCCCGAGCCAGTACCAGAAACAGAAGCCCTGGCAGACCCCGAACCCACACCAGAAGCAGAGACGGAAGCAACACCTGTTGCTGAACCAGAGGCTCCGGTGGACACGGAACCGGCAGCAGACCCAGAACCACCAACAGAGGCCGAAAACCCCGAGCCTGCTCCAGAGGAACCCCTTGTGGACGCAGAGCCTGCTGGAGACGTGCAACCAGAAGCTGCACCTGCTGACGAAGCCGACAAAGAGGTCGACAACTGGGAGGACGCGGTTGCAGACGCACCATCGGCCGCTGAGCCTGAAGCCTTGGTGGACGTAGAATCCCCAGTGGAGGCAGAGGCGACGCCCGCCGTTGAGGGTGCTGTGGATCCCGAACCCACTGCAGAGCCAGAAGCAGAACCGACACCAGCTGCGGACCCCGCTGACGATTTTGGTGCTTGGGACGACTTCGACGCACAACAAGAACCTGCCGCTGAGACGACGGAAGTCCCAGAACCAAGCGCCGATAAGGAAGCCCCGGTGGACCCCGAAGTTCCAGCTGAGGGCGAGCACGCCGCAGATCCGGAACAGGTCACAGTTACCGAGCCTGCTGCGGATCAAGAACAACCCGTCGCGGATCCCGAACCTGTGGTAGACGCGGAGCCCACTCCCGAACCAGAGCAGGCTCCTGCAGAGCCAGAAGCAGCTGCCGAGCCTGCTCCCGAACCCGAGACCAAGGGTAAGAAGGGGAAGAAGGACAAGAAAAAGAAGAAGGGAAAGAAGGATACTGAACCTGAGCAAACATCCACACCACCGACTCCCACCGAACCATCACCTCCTGTAGAGCAGGAGCCCGCTGCAGAGCCCGTTGTGGAACCGGAGGTTACTGTAGAGCCCGAGCCTGTTGTTGAACCTGTTCCTGAGCCCGTTGCGGAGCCAGAGGTAGCTGCCGAACCCGAGCCAGCTCCTGAGCCTGAGACCAAGGGGAAGAAGGGCAAGAAGGACAAGAAAAAGAAGAAGGGAAAACAGGCTGCGGAATCCGAACAAACATCAACTCCACCGACACCAACAGAGGCCACACCACCTGCAGAGCCGGAACCTGTCGCAGAGCCCGTCGCAGAGCCCGTTGAGGACCTCGTTGCGGAGCCAGTTGCAGAACTAGAGGCCGTTGTAGAGCCTGAGCCTGTTCCTGAACCCGTTGCAGAGCCTGAGGCACCCGTCGAACCTGAGCAAATTCCTGAGCCAGCTCCTGAACCCGAGACCAAGGGTAAGAAGGGCAAGAAAGATAAGAAGAAGAAGAAGGGAAAGCAGGCATTCGAACCCGAACCTGAGCAAGTTCCAGAGACCCCAGCCGCTCCTGTAGAGCCCGCTGCTGAACCTGAAGCTGCTCCCGAGAACTTGGCCCCTGAAACTGCCGAAGAACCCGAGGCAGCAAGAGAGCTCGTCGAACCCGCTCTAGAAGAAGCTGCCCAGCCAGAGAAAACAGAGGAGGTTGACGTATCTCCCCCAGCAGGGGAACCTTCTCAGGAGCCCGAGGCTACAGAGCAGCCAACCGAAACTCGTGACCTTCCAATCGATAATGAGAACGCGCTCGAAGACGACGCCGAACAGAATCCAATAGCCCCAATCCCCAAACGAGGATCATCTCGATCAGCTTCTGTCAACCTCCCATCTCCTTCTATGGCCGAGGCCAGACTTGCCTCTTTCTCGCCCGACAACCACCGAAACGGTCGTTCCCACTCCCCAAGACCAAGCCATTTCTCATCACCTTTCATGGCTAATAGTCCGTTGGCTCCGAAGAAGACTGCCGTTGCTTCAGGTTCTCCACAACCAGCTGTCCGACCTCACACCATGGAGACCGCTGCGCCTTACAACCCATACCGACAGAGGATGGGCAGTCGGCCAGTGAGCCGTGGATCGTTCAGTCGACCCTTCGGCGAACCATTCCCCGGGATGGGCGGCCAATACCCCACCGGAGATCCTCCTATGTCTCACGCTCAATTCCTCGAAAACGGATTGGCCCAGGCCAATGGAGAGAGCGACCCACTGCAGCTCTTTTCCAAGATCCAAAATGTTATCCCAGACCTCAACCGCCTTCTCACCAGCTACAAGGATGCACAGAGCCAAATATCTATCCAGGAGGCGGAGGTTCGCCAACTCAAAGAGGACAACGAGCAGGCTTTGAATCATAAGGATTTCTACATTGATTCGCTTCAAACTCAGATGAGGAAAGCCGCCAACGAGAGTGCTGAGGAGTGCTCCAAGCTGAAGAGCTCCGTTGGTGACCTCAAGCTTGAGCTTGGTGAACTTCAGGATGCTCAGCGGGATATCGAGGACAACCTTACTGCTACCCGATCTGAGAACGAGGAGATTACGCGGAAGAAGGCTGAGTTGGAAGAGGAAGTTGGACACCTCCAACAAACTCTCCAGGAAGCACGGGAAGCCCATGACGAAGAGTTGGTCAGGCTAAAGGAGCAGGAAGAAGCCGCACTCGTCGAACAACAACGTCAACTTGAAGAGAAGTTCGATGAGATCAAGGCTGAGGATGCGAGGGTCGTCGAGGCTCAGAAGAAGGAATGGTTCGATGAGCAGGAGACCATGAAGGCCGGTTGGCAGAATGAGAGGGAGGAGTTGGAGGCCACCCGCGCTGCTATGGAGACTGACTACGAGGGCAAACTAAGCGCCAAACAGGCTGACATTGACTCTAAGCAAGCCGACTTGGAGTCGAAGCAAGCAGATCTCGAGACCAAGCAAGGAGAATTGGATGCCAAGCAAGGCGAACTGGATGCTAAGCAGTCTGATTTGGAGGCAAAGCAGGGTGAACTTGATGCCACCAATGGTGAGCTTGAGTCTACCAAGACTGAGCTGGATTCCACGAAGACCGACCTCGAATCGACGCGAGCTGAGCTAAAGGCCAAGGTTGAGGAATTGGAGGCCAAGCAAGCGGAGCTGGACTCCAAGCTTGAAGAGCTCAAGTCGAAGCAGGCCGATCTTGAGGCTGCTGAAGCTGCGATCGTCGCCAAGCAAGCTGAGCTGGATTCTAAGCAGGCCGAGTTGGACGAGACCCGACAGAAGCACGCCGAGGAACTCGAGGAGCTCCGCAAGGCCCATGATCAGGCTCTCGCCGACGCTGCCAAGGAAGCGGCGGACCGTATCTCATCGCTTGAGAATGACCACCAGGATCGCATTACATCTCTCGAGAGCGGTCACAAGGATCACGTCTCGTCTCTCGAGAGCGATCATAAGGGTCACGTGTCGTCTCTGGAGAACGAACATTCGGAGCGCATCTCATCTCTCGAAAATGACCACCGGGATCACATCGCCACCCTTGAGAGAGAAACTGAAGATCGCATCGCTGCTATCGAGAAGGAAAACCAGGAACGCATCACCTCCTTGGAGAACGAAACCGAGGAACGGATCGCCACCCTCGAGAAGGAAACTCAGGAGCACATTGCCCAGCTCAGACAGGAAGCAGACGATCACATTGCCTCCCTCGAGAACGAACATCACCAGAAGGAGGATTCATGGTACCGCATCCAGAACGAACTCGAAATGCAACTCGAGCAGAAGGATGAGGCACTCCAGAGAGCTGCGGAGGAGAGGGAGAGGTTGGAGAAGGAGGGCTTGGTGAAGGAGACTCGACTCCGAGGTGCCCTTGATGAGATGCGCAAGACGCATGATAGCTTGGACAAGGACCGCAATAGGTTGCGGAAGACCTTGCAGAGCCTTGGTGAGGCTACTGATCTGAAGAGTACAAAGGGTGACCAGTTCTTGTAAGTCTCTCACAGGCTTGATCTAACCGATAGAATTCTGCCTATTTCCTTTTTTGTTTTGTTTTGCTTGTTCCATCCTCTCCTGTCTATAGTCGACAAAAGTGCTTTACTGTTTTTATCGCAAGTCTGTTTTGTTTTTGCTTTATGAGCTCGTTTCGTGATGACAGTGATCGCGTGGTTGATAAGTGACCCATTCTAATGCGTGTTTGATCTATCTAGTGTGGACTGTTTCAACCAGCTGTCCCGTCAAATCGTCGACTTCTCGAAGGAACACTTCGGATACCTCCCCATCGCACCACCCAAGGATATCTTGGAGAAGATCCCATCCGGCATCCCATCGTTCCTCGACAACACCCCCGGCTCCCGAGAGCTTCGTTCCGCTTACGTTCAGCACGTTATCTCTAAGGTCCTGACATACCGGATTTTCCAACCCTTCCTGTTCACTCTCGGAAGGAGATACGACAAGGCAGACACCTTCTTCCAGATGCTTTCAACCGGTATCCGCCGCAAATCAGTCCGACGTGAAGCCTTCTGGCGACAACAGACTCTCAAGGCTGCCTACACCTCCTCCGATGCTAAACAGGCAATTAACGTGGTTGCTGCTGTGATCGTGGACGAGATAGTGGACCACATCAAGCATTTCTCTGAGCCGGAACGCCTCAACGACATCATCACCGGAGTACGAAAGATCGTCAAGCTTGCAGCGGAGACATGGCGACATGCCCGTGTTGAGCGAGAATTGATCCAGGCCACTATGCCTTCTGCTGAAGATGAGGAAGCCCTCAAGGAAGCATGGGGTGAGTACATGTACGCTGGTGATTTGGACTCTCCCGAGCACGTCACTGGCAATGGCCCACCTACCGGTAGTTCTGGACGTCGTGTCCTTCTTCGACTATTTCCTCGCATCTCCCGTGAACCTGCACATGAGGATTTCCTCACCGAAGACAGGGAGAAGGGAAGTTCCTGCCTTTACTCTCACGGCGTTGCCCTCTACGCTGACTCACCATCTGTGATTGCTCGACGTGCCGAGTTCAACAAGAAAGTCGATCCCGAGATGGAGGGAATGTCTCCAGCACGGTCACGAGCCCAGTCTCCTGACGGAAACAGCTCCGCAGCATCAGTCGCCAGCCATCTTGATAGGTCCAAGGCTATGGATGCTCAACGAGGAGGTCATGCAACCGCTGTCCAAGCATAGATCTCATGTCATCATAAATTTGTGAGAAACGAAGTGAACTGCTTTTGCATTGATTGAATGGCATGTCATAATGAAATGACAATTGGCGCAGGGTTTATAAGGGAGTTTTCTTCTCGTTTTATCATCTTTCATCCTTTCCCATATCTCCTTCCTTTCCATTTCGTTTTGAACATTGAGCATCTTTCTCAATACTTCAACCCCTATTTTCTTTTGTCTTCTTGTACCCTCTTAACCCTTCTGTCCTTAACGAAAAGTCTTCGAAGATTTTCTCCTACTTGTCGTTTGAAACTTCTGTCTGTCATCATTGTTTTGCATTTTCTTTTCTTTAACGAATATTTCATCTTTTTTCATGATAGCATCAGATTGGCGTGTCTTCTGAGCGTTGAGTTTTCCTTTTCTTTTCCATTCTCCTCTCTATATTTCTATTCACACAGACCAAGACCAGTCTCTCTCTTTTGTCTTCTTTTCTATCCTCGTGATGTTTTTTTCGGTTACCTTTCTCCGTTCCCGTTTTACCCCTTTGGGGGAAATCGTGGAAACGCCCTTTTGACATGTTTTCTTCTCATATTTCTCATTTTTTTCTCTCTTTCATGTACTCAGGCGAGATGCCCATGTGGATTAATATTGTGTAGCAGGCTATAGTTTATGAGTGTGGATAGTAATATTATATGATTACACTCATTATTGGAACGTTTCTTGACCCTGAAATGGATATACTAATGGTACTTGGTATCTTTTAAAGGTGATTAATTCTATTGCAGTTTAGCCAAAGAGTATTTTTCTATGCATGACATGCCGTCCAACACAGCTTCAAAATATCAAAACCATTCACGGCTTCTTCCTTGAAGCCAGCTTCTTGAACGGGATCAAGACAAAACCCGCAATCTTACCAAGAGGGCCAAATATATAACTCATTCCAAAGCTCCAACCTTTGATCCTAATACTCCACATGAGGAAGTAGGTAAGAAGGTAATTGCTAACGAGGAAAATGCAGAATATCCCACAGTTCCGCCACTTATCGTTGGGGTTTATACTGAGCGATTCGAGATACTGGTCGCCACTTCTAAGCTCGCAGTAGTTGCACACATCAGTAACGCTTGGGTTTGTCAGATTCCCGCCAGTGGAGTCGACAAATGCACTAGCATACTCCCCACATGTTTGTCCCGATGGTGGGGTAAATTGTATCATTTAGTTTTCGGCACAGTAGATGGGAAGGTCGTGTAACACCGATGCGAGAATACCACTGATCCACCATTGGCTTGGGTTGACGTAGTTAGTACATGGTGTATTTCCAGAATGCGGGTAAGGTTGAGTATGGTCTCACGACACCGTTGAATAGAGAGACCATGATGAAGAAGAGTGGGAGCGTGTTTGACATGACTGTGAAGCTGGGCGCGAAGGCTGTAATCCACTGGCCCCAGCTGGCCATGAAGAGGAAGAATAGCATGGTCATGAAGAAGACGTAACCGGCCGTGGAGGGTTCCGCAGTGTGGCCTTCGGTTCCGAATGCTGGCCAGTACCGCAGGGCCCAATAGAGGACGCCGCTGACGATGGCGACGGGGATCTCCACCATCGGTTACGCCCTAGGCGTGGATATTATTTGTTCGGTCACTGTTTATTTCATGGGCTCCAACCGATCCCCCCTAAGGGGGAATCGAGGGATCCCTTAAAACTATCACGACCAATATGAGCTATTTTGAGGGCATAGGATCAAAGAAAAAGGGCGAGAATCTATTCGAAACACAGATCTATTGAAATATTGCACAATATTATAACTAGAAAATTGAAAAATTTCCTTCAATCACCTTGGGACCAGCTCCTTTGGTAGCGCTGACGATTTAGCAGCCATTTTAGTAGAGAGCGCCGTTATCGGTATAGCAGCTAAAACATCAAACACCGTGACAACCGATTTCAATTCCTTAAGAGCCCAATTGATAATCTCAATAGCAACCAAAGAGTCGACGCCACACGAGTATAAGAACCTGCTCGTATCGATCTCAGAAGCCGTGGTTTGTAGCATTTTTGCAATGACGTTCATGAGGGCGTCAAGCACGTAACCACTGGCTTCCTCAAGGGATGTTGCTTGGCTGATAAGTGTGTGTGGAGCAACGGTGCTTCCACCAGCGTCAGTCTTTTGCCCACGAGTGCCTGTTTTTGCCATTATGGCGAATCGGGGGTTCTCTAGATAGTATGGTGCATTGATACCGGCAGAAACAGCACTGCCGCCGGTAGCAAGTCCGGTCAATATCTGCGGCGAGAGGGTTTGGGACATGTCGCCCGAAATGGCTCGTTCTATGAGAGCGAGGAACTCTGCCTCTCGTAAGCCATATGCTTTTTCCCATTCACGTAGAGAATCTGTTATTCCGGTCTCAGCCAAAACACCAACATCCCGTATGATGCCAAGATCGACCGTAGTTGCGTGTTGACCGAGAGATCGACGATGATATGCCAGGGCGTCTTCGTAGGCACCCGCAGCAGCGTAGTTGCTTTGGCCCCTGTTTCCAAATATGGCGGCGAATGAGCTCAGCATGATGAAGAAATCAACATCAGGGAGATGCTTGTGTAGATTCCAGCTTCCTTGTACCTTCGGACGCGTGCTTTCTACCCATTGCTCGTAGCTCATATTCACGAATAAGGTGTCCCGTAAAACCATTGCACACTGAAAGACTCCACGGATGTCCCCGAGCTCCGATTTACATTGTTCGACCGCTGCAGCAAGCGCATCTTCGTCGGCAATGTCGCATTTGTAGGTTCGCACCTGGACATTCAATTGCTCGAGATCTTGTGCTAGCTTCTTCGCTTCACCAGACTTGCCTCCAGAGCGAGAAAGAAAACAAAGTTTTCTGGCACCGAGGTCAGCGAGTTTTACTGCCAGACTTCTCCCAAGCCCGCCAAGCCCACCAGCAAGCATATAAGCCGCATCAGAGTCCAACGTGAGTGTACTGTCATTTTTCTGAATAACCGGGACAACATCGTTGTCACCCCAGGTTAACGCGATTTTCCCAACGTGCTTTCCCGTCTGCATGAGTCTGAAAGCACCCTCCATATCGGAGATAGGATAAATAACCAAAGGCTGAATAGGCCTGGTGATACCGCGACGTTGGAAATCGAATGCGCCTTCAACAATGGCTGCCAGAATATCAGGTCTGCTACTTTCTATATGAGAAAGATTGAAGAAAGAAAAGGTTGCATCCTGCATAAAGGGTCGCATATCCAGGCCAGTGTTACTGATGATATCCTTAAGCCCTATTTCAATGAAGTGTCCGAAAGGAGCGATGCAATGCCAAGTTTGTCGAAGGAACTCTCCCGACAGAGAATTAAGGATAACATCTACTCCTCGATTGTTGGTCATCCTCTTGATTCCTTTGACAAAACTGAGATCGCGCGAATTAAGAATATGATCATCTGGCACATCGTATTCGTCCCGGATAAGTTTCCTCTTGGCTTCGGACGATACTGATACGAATATCTCCATCTCAAAGTGCTTTGCGGTTTGAATAGCGGCTTGGCCGACACCGCCTGCTGCGGCGTGAATCAAGATAGATTGCCCTTTTTGAACCTTGGCAAGACGCACGAGGGCATACCAAGCAGTACCATGGACCGTCGGAATAGATGCAGCTTGCTCGAAGGATAATCCTTCCGGAATCAGTGCGCAGGAGTCAGCTCGGCATCGATTAAGGGTTCGATGTGACCCATGACCACACATGGCCACTCTATCGCCAACCTTGAACTTCGTCACAGCTGATCCAACGCGGTGGACAACACCGGCAGCATCAAGCCCCAATTTGGAATCAGCGAGCTGGCCCATTGCCGCCATAACCTCGCGAAAGCTACGATCACGTTAGATATTTCCACGTCCTAGGGGCGAAGCACATTTACTTACTTGAGAGCAGTAGCTTTGACCCGGACCTCAATGAAGTCGTCTGCTAAGTCAGTCGCAGGTAACTCGTCCGGTTCTAAGCAAAGTGAGTCGAGCATGCCAGGGTTCCTGATGCAGAGTTTCGTAGGATATTGGATATGCCCCAATGGAACGGTTGAGATCCTTTTAGATGCACCTGGGAGCATATCGTTGATTCGTCCATTGAGAGCCATATCTTCCTCGATCCGGCCGACATGCAAGAGATTATCTTTCACAAGGAACTCGTCATCTCCAGTTTTTGAATCGAAAGCCTTTCCAATCAAGTCTCCGAGGGACGTAGTTATTGGCGAGCGCGGTGATCCGGTATGGAATATGCGGAACGACAGGCTTGGTGTTTCGTTACGCACAGTTCTAGCCAATCCATCGATCATACTGGCGCTAGGATCGTCAAACCCAACAACCCAGAAGATGTCCGTTAGTCCCAGTATTAGTTGCTTTAAGGAGGTAAAGTTGTTCTCGGTTAGGTCTCGAAGAAGTGGCTTGTCCATTTCGACTAACGATATGCACTTTTTACCGATTAGCTGTGACGTATCGGTGCCCCAAATGAAGAGGGTAGGAGTGTAGCCGGATGTTTCAAGGCGCATTGATAGATCAGCAGCGACGTCTTGGGAGAATTGGCTTGGATTGGGCATCTGTAATATTGTGATATGTTTGTGTCCCGAGGCTTCAGTGGTACCATTTATATACGGCACGTCAGCGTTTTTGGCGATGATGAGATTCAACTTTTGCGATGAAACCTCCCCGATGTTGCGGATTATTGCCGTCTCCATATGGGCTTTGTGGAGTAAATCTTGCGCTCCATCTGTAAAACTTTCAGCTTCTAAAACGCAAATCCTCCCATCCTTCTTCAACAGGTTTGTTATTAGTTTGGTGGCAGTATCGCTAAGACCAGAGGCTATGATCACATCGTAAGCTTGGTCTCTCCACTGTTCAGCTGCAAACCCTTCGCTGGTGTCTAAGAGTTCGATTGCAGTGCTTTGTTTGAGATTGGGATCGTTTTCCAGCTTTGCCTTCACAGCGGCATCTTGATAAGCGATGGTCAAGCTTCCCGTTCGTAAGATCCGTTCAAATCCGTTTAGCTCCGCGGATAGCACTCTTGAACTCGAAGTCTGGGAGCCGGGAAGAATTTCAAGGATAGATAACGCAGGGTTTGAATGGTGGAGGAGTTGGAGATACTGGTATAGTCAGTTATTGTGATAATGAGACTTAATTGCAGCAAAAAACCTACCTCGGAGACTTTATCAAAGCCCTCATACCTCTCAAGTGCCTTTCCCTGCTCCCCGAGCGTAAGGAATTCAATTGCTGGTCTCCAGGTCAACTTGCTGGTAATAGATTTAGCGTTCATATCACTAGCCGCACTGGAACTCGCGGCTCCAATTTCGGCGCAAAGAAGGCCCTCAATTTCAATGACAGGAATATTCTCATTCTCATCCAACATGACAATATCGGAAGTCAGATCTGTGAATCCGTGCCGGCTAGAGGTTGAATAACCAGCGAGTTTAATACCCGCTTCAAATGGTATTTTGGCCGATATCGTAACCTCATCGATTGACTTTGGCACCATCGTAGCAGTTAGGTCTATTTTGCTCCCCTTGACAGCTGCAAAAGCCAGGTGAAAGACGGCATCAAGAACTCCTGGATGAACGACGTGTGGTCTGTCGCTTCCATCAAGCCCTCTTGAGGGGATATCCGGGATTTTCAGAGTACATACGCTCCGTCCCTCACTGTTATGGATATTATAGAGGTTTGTAAACGCAGGACCATATTCGAAACCAAGGGACGCTAGATCAGAATAGAAATGTTGTGGATTGATGGTTCTCTGGCAAAGATCTTTTGACTCTTGATATTGGTGTTTTAAGGTCCGGATCTCACAGTCCCTCTCCTTTCTCATCTGGGAATCATCTGTGGCTTCATACTCGGCTATAATCAGGCCGTAGCAGTTCTTCACCAGAGACTTCCCATCTGGTGAAGATGTGATAGTAAACTCAGTCCACGTTGAGGACAGGTCTCGCGTACCCGATATGTGCGGCCTCAGTTGGACGATGAACTCAAGATCGGTCCCTTCGCTCATGACAGCGGCAGACGTCAACTGAATATCGCGTAGCTTATAAGATGCAACTTTTCGAGTCCCGTCAGTTGTCTGAGAGGCAGCCTCCAAAGCCATGGCAAGAAATCCTGCACCCGGATACAGTATCGACCCTTGCATCTTGTGATCTGCAATCCAAGGCTCTTCGGATAACCTCATAAAGCCTCTCCATAGCCTCTCTCCGTCGCCAAGGGATGGGCTTGGAGCGCCTAGGAGACTAAGTTTGGGTTTGGCTCTTGATAAGTATTCTCTCTCCACGCGAGACTCGTGCCAATATCTTTGCGAATGGTTCCATGGGTAGGTTGGAAGATCGACGAGCGGCTTCATGGAATGCATGTTTCCGCCAATGTTGACTTGGCACATATCCACAGGGGAGCCGAGGGCGAAGAGTGACCCCGCAAGAGTTAACGCTGTCCGGAAAGCACCTTCATTTCTTGTGAGAACAGAATGGTAAGGAATGTTGGTAATCCCGTTAGTTTCTAGGGTCTGGGTGGCAGGTCCTCTAAGTGCTGAATGAGGCCCGATTTCGATCAATAGGTCCACAGCATTCTCGGTCAGGCGGCTCTTACCTTTTTTAGGGCGCAGCATATCATAAACCGCCGTCGAGAATTGTACTGGAGACGTAAGATTTCGAACCCAGTTAACTGCACCCAGTTGGCTCGCATCAATTGAGGATCCAGTAGTACTTGAGTGCATCGTGCAACTGCTTGCAGGCTCACAGGTAGAAATATCAGCAAGTACTTCGTAATAATCCTGAGCCACCGCTTGCATATGAGGAGAGTGATATGCTGTGTCAACCTGTAGCTTCCTTGCGAAGATTGAGTCTTCTTTCAGGAAACCAAGAAGTTGGTCAATACCCTGAGTGTCTCCAGAGATGGTGACACTAGATGGCGAGTTAACACAAGCGACGACGACTTCTCCATCAGTGACTTTGGAGAGCCATTCTTCAGCCTTCTCTTGTGATAAACCGACCGCCATCATCGACCCATCCAAATCAGGGGCAATTGTTTTTAGTTCAGACGAAAGCACACCTCGGTAGTATGCGATCTTCCAGGCATCCTCTTTGCTAAGTGCACCCATGCAGTATGCGGCTCCAATTTCCCCGCTCGAGTGCCCAGCCACAGCGGTAGGGACAATATTCCAAGTCCTGAGAAGATCGATTAGAGCAACTTGAAGGACTGTGCAAAGTGCCTGACTAAATTCAGCCAAGTGAAGCTGTGATGTTGATTTGCCTTTCTGTAACTCTGCGGCCACTGACCAGGGGCATTCACATTCTTCCCGGAGGTAACGATCGGCCGACATCACACTCTCTTTGAATACCGGATAATCCATGAGTTCGATCCCCATCCGCGGCCACTGCGCACCCTGGCCAGTGAAAATAAAACCAATCCGGGGATTTTGGGACGGCCGGGCCACCAGTGACGCGTTCTCCTTATCGTCTAGCGCTGAGCAAAGCTCTTCCAGGGTCGATGAAATTACAGACGTTTTCCATTGGTGGTGGGATCTTCTCTCACTTAATGTATAAGCGAGCCTCAACATGAAGTCCCTCGGGTTTTCGATTCCAGTCTCAACCTCAGTAGCTTTTCTCCTGACATAACTCGCAAGAGATGTCTTCACCCGCCCAAGACCATCTTTGTCTTGCGCGCTCACAACGAATAGACGGGGGACCGCGCAATTATGAGACCCATCGACACTACCAACGGCACCGTTATGCGAGATAGGGCGACTCTTTAAATAACTATCTGCATCTTCCAGTATTGCGTGTGCATTCGCCCCACCGTACCCAAACGAGTTAGTACTGATACGGCGTACACCGCCCGTAGGCCATGGGGTTACTTCTATCGGTATTTGGATCTTCCATTCATCAAATTTGATGTTGGGGTTGCCTTTGCTGAAATTGATGCTTGGAGGGATCAGGCCACTTTCCAGTATGAGTACTGCCTTTATTATACCAGCAATACCCGCAGCAGCCTCTAGGTGGCCGATCTACGTCTCTCAGTAACAGCTTAACACAGGATAGTGGAAGGCGACTTACGTTTGATTTTACGGAGCCTAAATATATATTCCGATCGGCTGCAAGGTATCCGCAAATAGTCCTGGATAATGCCTTCGTCTCCTGAACATCCCCCGCTTGGGTTCCGGTCCCCTATCAAATTTATCAGAAGAGAATCACGCAACACATAAAACCTTGAATACTTACATGAGCCTCAAAATAGCCTGTTTCTTTCATATCCACACCCGCCCTTCGATATGTTTCTCGAATTAATTCTGCTTGTGCATCCGCGCTTGGTAAAGTAAACCCTTTCGTATGACCGTCTTGGTTTGAGCCAGTACCGCGGATGACTGCTCTGATAGGGTCTTGTGCCGAGATGGCGTCGTCGACCCTTTTTAGAACGACACATCCGAAACCTTCGCCACGGCCGTACCCGTTAGCCGACTCGTCAAAACTCTTGCACTTGCCATCGGGAGACAGAAATGCTTGATTTGAGAGGTGCATGAACATGTCTGGATTTAGTAGAAGACTTGTGCCTCCAACAATGGCAATATCGGAATCTCCGGTACGCAAACTCTGGCACGCTAGATGTAATGCGACAAGGCTAGATGAGCAAGCAGTGTCCAGCGTAATACTTGGCCCTCTAAGATCCCAGAGCCAGGAGATTCTGTTCGCGAGAGATGCCCTGCAAGTTCCGGTGGCGGTGTAGGAAGGTGCATTGTCTGGATCCCTATAAATCATCTCTTTATAATCACTTGTGAAATTACCCATGAAAACGCCGGTTTTCGTCCCAGTAATTGCATCTAAAGGAAGGCCAGCTTGCTCCAAAGCCTCGTAGGCCACCTCCAACATGATCCGATGCTGGGGATCCATAGCTTCGACTTCATTTTTGGGGATGCTAAAGAAATTCGCATCGAATTTGGAGATGTCGTCCTTCAGAAAGTGACCCCCTTGAGTAATGCTGGTGTTGCGGTTTTTCGACGGCGACCAGAACCCATCCACGTTAAATCGCTCGCGAGGAATTTTGGACCACGCGGCTAAAGATACACATGAGCTGGGGTTCAAGTGAGTTGCTTCTGCTCAGAAAGGGCTGACTGACATTTTCCGGAATATATCAACTCTCTGAAGTTATCAAGACTGTCTCCGTCTCCAGGAAATTTGCATGAGAGCCCCGTGAGTGCAACGGAGTTCTCATCTTCCCCCATTTTGTCGCAGACAATCTCCTTGTCTAATGGGATTTATCGGAAACGGAAAGAAAAGTAGAAAAATCAAAAAAACAGGGTATTGGAAGCAAAAATACACTCTGCGGATTAAAAATGCAAGTGGCTTCTGAGTACCGGTGCTGGGCGGCCTTGCCGAATGCTCTTGAGAAAAGGACGAGATGCTGGGCCAGGCTGCATTAAGTGTATATTATACGCAAGGAACTGATCTTAAATGGCCTAGCCTTCAATCTGATTGCTGAGAAGCAGCCGAAAAGTGATTGCCTGGCACCAGATCTTGATGCCATTTTTCTCAATGCTGCCAGAAGCATCGACATGTCGCCGATGACTCCATTCCCAAGGTTCTGAAATCTCGAATCCTGCACAGCTAACAGTGGAGATTCTCCGCGCTCCTGCAGATGATTTCAACTCATGCTTGAGATGCAGGGCCTTTCCCGGGGCATTTCCTCCTGCCTCCCAGGTGGTTGTCGCTGAAATCCGCCGACAGTCGATGATGTTTATTTTTGGACTTTTATTCGATTGGCTCGGGGTGTTTCTGGAGTTCAATGTGATTATATAATCAGATTTAAACCGCAGTCCGGCGTTCATATCCCAACGCTGGTCGTTCGACGCTGTGTAGATCAAATGAAACTGTTGGGTCAGGGAGGGCGTCCCGTCCCCCGGGCTCATGATGTATTCTCTCCTTGACTGACTGCTGGAGCTTTTCGAGAGCGACTAAATTCGTGTGTTCTCAGCTCACCAGCTCATCAAGGATGACGAAAATGACGAAAACGTCGGACTCAGAGACGGACAAGATTCTCGATATCATCGCTGAAGAAGTCGGTTTCTCAAAGGATGAGCTGGATGGGAATACTGAATTTGCAGACCTTGGAGTCGATTTTATCCTCGCGAAATCGATTGTTTCCAAAATAGCACACGAAACCGTGTTTCGCCTGGCAGAAAATATATTTAGGGAGCACCCCACTGTCGATAGCCTACGGTCACATCTACAAAACGCGTCAAAACCGCCAGTCAGGACTACGAGCGATGAAAATCCCACCCCCCCGCGAACGCGGAATCAATTGAATCCCATATCAATTATTCTTCAGGGCAAAATCAGCACCGCCAAGACAATAATCTTCCTCCTTCCAGATGGGAGCGGATCGGCCACAGCCTATCTCAGGCTTCCGGCCGTAGATCCACATGTTTGTCTTATCGGGATGAATAGCCCCTTTTTAAATGCGAGCAAGGAGGGGAGGTTCAGTGTAGAAGGGATTGCGGCAATATGGGCCGACGAGATCAGGAGGCGGCAGCCAGAAGGCCCTTACATTCTTGGTGGATGGTCTGCCGGAGGATACTACGCGTTTGAGGCCGCGACATGTCTTATCCGCAGGGGCCAGGTGGTCAAGAAGCTCGCCTTGATTGACTCGCCCTGCCGCTTGGTATTCGAGGAATTGCCTATGGAAGTGGTGCACTATCTCTCTGAAAACAACCTTATGGGAAATTGGGGTACGAAGCAGCCACCACAATGGCTCATAGACCACTTTGATATGTCTATTCGAGCAATATCGGAATACGTACCTACCCCTATGGAGGCAACAAGTATTCCGGATGTCTTCATTATCTGGGCTAAAGACGGTGTCCTGAAGAATATCGACGCTACTAGAACGGGTTTGGACTTGAACGTCAAAGTCACCCAAATGCTTTTGCAAAGACCGGATAGTGACGGGCCCCTTGGGTGGGACAGGCTATTCCCAGGGGCAAAAATTTCCCTCGCGAAGATGCCGGGGAATCATTTTACGATTGTCCATCCGCCTGATGTAAGTTCCGCGCTTTCATCTGGCCATGAACACTTGTCTTGATAGAAGGCTGACTATATCTTCGTAGTGTAAGTTATTGAGCCTGTTGCTCAAAGATGTTCAGAATGAGGAGTCGGACAGGGTATGTCTCTGGCGTGAGCTTTAGATTATCACTCCTATAAATTTATCATCCTCAATAGGGGGTTATATTGTTCAAAATGATCACCTAGAGAGAGAGAGTGGCTTTGTTGCATCTTCTTGGTGCGACAGCTTTCTTTCTGTGGGACCTGGAATTTGCTCGAACATCCGACAGAATTAACGCCTTAACTCCTCCAATGGCTATTACCCCCGAGAAAAGGATTCTTTGCAGACACTTGACGTTTCAGCTCTTACCAAAGACTCTTGTTGATCCCTTTATCAGTTTACATATATTTATACCGTCTTCAAGGATGACAGAAGCACTCAGCCATTTGTTCTTTTTTTCTCCTACGGAACGCCTTAACCTTATGCTGAATTCACATCCTCTTTCAACAACCAGTGTAGCTCATGGGAGGGCTAGTATGGGATGTGGAGGATTGTCGTCTAGAATGTTGTAGAATTAGGGGCTTCCCTTGACCTGAGAGAGCTTATTTTCCGCGGTCCGCCTCGGGACCAATTCTCGGATGTAACGCAACCAGAACTGAGGCGACTACACCTGACACGGCGACGGTATATTGGCGGGAGGTGGGGCGTTCAAAAATCTTTCCCAATTCCCCCTGAAGCCCCGAATTCGTTGCTCCAAACTCGAAAAACCCGGGAAGTTTCTGCAAGTATGATGCTACTGCACAGCTTATAAATTTTGGTTAGAATCTGCTCGGCGATTTTATGAGAACCCGAAATGGATACCTACCTAGAAACTGCAGCTTGAAGTTGTAGGTAAAACTCCGAGAAGCGTTTCTGCTTTGTATAAACCCCAGCGGGGTTTCCATCCACCTCGGCGATTTCACGAGTTCTCCGGTGCAATGACGAAAAAGTATCCAAGATTGCGCCAGGAGGATTTTTGAGCCTTTTATGAGCTACTTTCAGTATAAGAGTTTATTGGCTTGGTATCCTGCTTCTGATACATAAACATAGCTGATAAGATAAAGCTCCAGATATACTACTCCTTTTTCAAGTCAATATACCTCAACGGGTCATTCTACAGCATGTCTGAATCGGCAATTACAAAGGGTTCTACCGTCCTTGTGACAGGCGCAAATGGGTTCATTGCATCCCATGTTGCGGACCAGATCTTGCAGGCAGGATGCAGGGTCAAGGGGACAGTCCGCAGCGCGGAAAAGGCGGAGCTAATCTCAGAGATATCCGAGAAGCGTCATGGCAAGGACGTCTCCTCTTACGTTGTCGTGGAGGATATTGCAGCCGAAGGAGCGCTCAATGACGCAATGCAAGGTGAGCCTTGTCATTTAAGCTCTCCCGAGAAGTAAATTGAGCATTGCTAACTCACCCCAGGCTGCAGCGGTGTCGCTCATGTCGCTTCTGATATGACATTCCGGGACGACCCAACTTGGTCATCACTCCAATCGTGGCGAATGTGAAGAACGCCCTCAAGGCGACCGCGACTCCATCCATCAAGCGTTTCGTCTTACCTCGTCCTCGAACTCTCTCACCCTACCCATGCCCAACACTGAGTACAATATCAACCAAACTCCTGGAACGAGATCTCTTCCACGGAAGCATGGAAGACCGAGGGATTTGACCCAGCCACGCGCCCCTTCCACATCTACAGCGCTAGTAAAGTCGATAGCGAGCGTGCAGCATGGGACTTCGTCGAAAAGGAGAAGCCGCAGTTTGTCCTCAACACCTTTTGCCCCAATTTTAACATTGGCGGGGTGCTCGACAAAACGCAAACTGGATCATCCTCTGGCTACATCAGGGCCTTGTGGGAGGGAAACCCGCAGATTACTGCGGTCTTGCAGAACTTCCCACCCCAATTCACTATCGATATGAAGGATGATACCAGGCTCCATCTCACCGGATTGACTATGGAAGATGTCAAGGGCGAACGCTTGCTCGGATTGAAAGAACCATTTAACTACTGCCGATGGGTTGAAATACTTAAGAAGATTGACCCTTCGAAGGAATTCCCTCCAGCACCCGAGGGCGAAGGGGGGGGGAGCTCGGAAAGGCAGATATGAAACGGAGGACTGGGTTGTTGAAGCGTCTTGGACGTGACGGCCCCACACACACCCTTGGAGGAGAGCGTGCGAGAGTTGATTGCAAGCATTGCTTGAAGCAGTGGCACAACTCGGGGAGGCTGACACCCCAAAATCGACCGTTAGTATTGAAACCAGTAGCACAATGAAAAACTTCAGTCCTGGTTAGGCAGTGAATACCCAGTCCGGGTTTTACCGTCTCCGTAGCCTCAATCGGTGCCTAAATAACTCTTCCAGCCCGAAACCCACGGCTCTCCAATTACCCCTGAGTTATTTCGTGTATCCTGAAAAAGATCGGAAAGAGTGGCTGTGAAAGCTTTGGATGTTCCTTCCCTCTCCCTCTAGAGAGACCCAGGTTTTAGAGCGATGCTAGGAGTCGCTGTAAAACCAATTACTTTCAAATTCGACATGGAGACAAAAACACAAAATATCGATTATTGCCTTGAATATCAGCCAACAACTCCAAGAGCCCGAAGAAACCAGAAAATTGCCAAACCACTGGGGCAACAGCGAGGTAGCATATCAGGAGGACACATCCTCCTTCCACCAGCTTTCACCCCCGGTATCGATCCACCGGTTCCTCCTCCATACCGCTCATCCGTCCAATGGGCCACAAACGTCTTCATCGCCATGGCTAAAAGCATCCCTCCCAGCCGCGAAGGCCACATATCAGACATTGGGAAGATAATGGCCGAGTGTAAAAACTTATTTGGGATACCGCCATTTACGCTCAGTCCATCGCGTGCGAGCCCGTACGGGATATACGACCCCTTCTCAAAGCCCTCGCGTGCAGGAGACAGCATTGTATTGCCGGTCGACTTTGTGTAGATGCCCACTTGCCCCTTTTCGGCAGTGAAGGTTTCCGAGTATGAACCGTGCCGATGCGCTGCATTTTGTCCACCCGGCGAGACTGATACAGTAAGTAAAGTGTATTCGCCGTTGGTCTCGCGTCTGTATTTCTCGAATATCGCCCAATCCTTTGCAATGGGGGCCCATATTTTGAGGCGCTCACGATATCATACCTGGTGGTATTCGTGCAACCTGGTTGGGGGTGACGTCATTGGGGAGTTTGGAGGCTGAGGGGGCCATCTGGCTGCGTAGTCAACAATTAGGTATCGCTTGCGTTGGTGAAGTATCGAACAAAGCTCATCAAAATGATTTGGAGACTTTGTTCGCGGCATTAGGCGTTGAGAATTGTCGCCTGGTTGAACGCCTGGCGGGTCTGACGCATTGGCGGCCATGAAATGAGCTTCGAAGAATTATTCACTCTGGGTGTCCTGTGGATCATGCTCCGGGGCGTGGTGGGCGGAATGTGGGTGCCGAAAAAAGAATACGCCGGATGATTATCGGGGCCTTTTTCCCGAGTTCGGCGATATATTGCCAGGGGGCATGTAGCACGCCTGAAGCCGATCGGCGATATTTGGGAGTGGAATGGAGCATCCAAAAGATTGTCCCAGATATCAAACCCCTGGCGGGTGATAGTGCAGAAGATATGTATGGCGTGTGTGCGGTGGGCAGATACTAGCAATCGAATTTTAACGGATTATCAAATGGCGGACAGCAAGGCAAACACCGCCACTAATGGCGCCCGATAGAGGACACAAGAAGAAGCTTAACGTGGTCGTGGTCGGCGGTTCCCTGGGCGGGCTCACTGTCGGTCTTGCTCTGAAGCGACTAGGTCACGATACCATTATTCTCGAGCGTACTCCCACCCCACTATTTCACGACCAGGGAGCCGGCATCTTCGCAGGAGGAGACACTTGAGATTTTTAATAGCTATGACCCCTGCAAACGACCATTGGCTGTCATCTCGAAGGAGCTTCAATACTTCAACAAGAACGGAGATGTGGTCTACAGGATTGCGACAAACCAGCCCATGGCGAGCTGAGACGTATGCTACCATGTAATGCGCGCCAATTATGACGGTCTTAAAACTGGCTACTGCGACCAAGTCCCCGAGACACTCCCAACAGATGGGAAAGCGGTTCATCTCCATGGCCACACGGTCACGTCATTCAACGAGGAAGGCGACGGAATCCGAGTATACTTCGAAAAGGGCGATGGGACCAAATGTTCCCTTTTTGCGGATCTCCTTGTGGGTGCAGACGGGGCGGGTTCGGCAATCCGCCGCATTCTAGAGCCTAGAGTTAAGCGGTCGTACGTCGGTTGTGTCGGGTTTCGTGGGACCCTCCTCGAGACGGAAGCCACAGATCCGGCAAAAGCTGCTTTCGTGGGAAAGCCCGCACTGTTCCACGCCCCAAACATCCAGATTCTAGCGTACACTATGCCCGGCGCTGATGGCTCTGTGAAGCCCGGCGAACGATTGCTTAATTGGGTTTACCATGTCAATGCCCCGGAATCTGAGCTTGACGAGCTGATGACGGACGTAGACGGCGTTCGGCATAACGTTACTATCCTCCCTGGAAAGCTGAACCCAAAATTATGGGAGAAACAGTAAGTAATTGCACGAGAAACTCTCTGCCCGCAGTTCGCAGACCTCGTATGCGGGACGAAAAAGCCCTTTGCTCAGGCTATCACAGATGTCAACGGATGTCATAAGCCCAGACCATGAGTTCCTCAATGAAAAGGTGGTGTTGATAGGGGATGCCCTTACTGGATTCAGGGCCCATACGGCAGCAAGTACTTCACAAGGTATGTTTCAGAATGGCAACGCATTGCAGTGTCAGAATAGATCGTGCTAACACATGCACTTCAAGCGGCATTTGACGCGATGATTCTGAAGGATAAGGTTGAGGGCAAGGTTCCGCGTGAGAAATGGAAATTCGACACTATGGGTTTCGCTCGTATGGTTCAGCAACGTGGTATTGACATGACTGACGCAGTCATTACGAAACTCTGCCAATCGAGGAATACATTAAAGACAGAGCTAGAGCATCAGAGCCGGGGGGGCCGGGGTTTGGCCCGGATGGGTCGTTGCAGACCTTCCAGAGCCGGCTTCCGCATAGACGCATGCTGCTGGGTGTTATCAACTGAACCTCCGTCAATGTTCAAGCTCTTCTCTGTACCACTTTTTATAGCTTCCTATTAGTGATCCTGCAATACAATTCTTTTTTTTTTCAAGGAATACAATGCAGCTGGTTCAGTTGACCCACTAGCTTAAAACAAAGAATCACCATAATCCAGAAGGAACATGGGGATTTGCACTGAGAAGAAGGAAATAGCTCCGTTGCCGGAGATGGTGGCATTTTTGGATCGGGTACCGATGCTCAGCATGAATACATACAGGCGGAGACTTCGAGGGCATCGGTTTGGTACAATTATCATGGCGCCTTTTATCGGCAGTCAACAGCACAAGAAAGCATATACACCTCGCCGTCGTGGTGGATGAGAGAGGATACCTCCAGCGTGTCGATGAAAAATAGGTCATGTGCGCGAAGTTTGAAGGACCAATAGAAAAGCTGTGAAGGATGACTAATAACATGCCTTTTTTTGAGAGCATCAGCATCGTGCCTCGCTTTGCTTCAGCATCATAGTATGAGAATTCTCCAGAGCCGGACTCTCTACCCTTCATGATTCTTTGACTTGAGATCCGATTTCTTTACTGGCAATGGGCTCTCTGATGGGTTTCAAGCCTCCCCGCAATCGGCCACTTCGATCCAAAGAAACCGCCGCCGAGGGTTTCTACGGCTGGAAGACTGTATTGGCCCGATTCACAGCTGGACTCCAGGACTCTACACATTAGCTGGGTCCCTGAATAATGACTCTATTAGGGCACAATGTGCCGCACCGAGCTTAAATCGCCTTTCAGCTTCCACCCCGACTGACCCTCGTTCCGGGACCACGGTCAGAGATAATGATAGATCCAATGAACTAGGGGAAAATTCGCCGAGAGAAAAGGCCGACGTCCTGCCCCCTCGCATTCAGTAAAACATTAAATTGTTCCATAGGGTATGCAAATGCCCCGGGTGAAACAAATGATGATAGCGTTAATTCATAACATCTGCCTGGCGAGGGAGATGCTCTCATATAATGACTTGCCTTCTTCATACTATTTCTCTTTCCAATATACTTCCCTTTTCAGCTCCGGACTCCTATGATTAAATAGAAACAGCTACATACTGTGTACGGGGAGAGCTATAGACCTCTACCGCGATGTCGAAACCGATAAACCTGGTCCTATTTGGTGATCAGAACGTCGAAAAGCTTTCTTCGATCCAGTCACTGGTTCGCAATTCGAAAACCTCGGCAGGAGCAAAACGGCTACTTCGCGAAGCAACAGATGCTTTACAGCTTAATATATCCAAGCTGTCAAAAGAAGATCGCTCCTGGAACCATGAAATCCAATCACTCCTTGGTCTTGCGGAGGATAATGTCCCGGAAAACAATAGAAATGGGTTGATAACAACAGTTCTTATGTGTATCGGGCGGCTCGGGGAGCTGATCGTGTTAGTGCCTTGATACTTTCTCTCATGTCAGTCAATCTAATTCATAATGTCAGATATGCCGAAGAGGACCCATCGATATTAGGGTCAAATCAAAATCCTGTACAGGTGCTGGCATTTTGTACTGGTCTCCTCCCTGCTGCCGCCTTGGTTGCTGCAAGGGATCCTAGTGAGCTGTTCGACATCGGAATCGAGATCATCTCTATTACCTTTCGGATGGCCTACGAAATTTTTCGACGGATGAAGCTGATTGAAGATACGAAGCGGAGCTGGGCAGTGACTGTGATAGGGAAAACGCCTCAGCAGGTGCAACCGATACTAGATGAATTTCACAAGGTTCAGGTCGGTGTACACAAAATTGATGTTGAGACTAGACGTTCTAACCCAATTGTAGAACATCCCGTACCCCAAGCGAATAGCGATTGGTGTCATATCCGACGACTGGCTGACTCTTTCGGGAGCACCGTCGTCACTGTCTCGTCTCATGGAGTTCTCGGAAGAGATGAACCAAGCTCCTAAGACTCAGACCGAAACTGATGGCGTCGGGCATACCCAATATATGCCCAAATTCGACGTGGACATGGTTTTGGGAGACTCGCCTGTTCTTGATACCCCTATCACATCAAAAGCGAGAATTATCTCACCTGGGTCTTGCAAAGAATATAATCACACCTCGCTCAGGTCTATACTTGCTGAAATAATGGTCGACATTGCCCACAATATTCTACATATTAATGAAACTGTAGAACAGTGCGTCTCTCATCTGGCAGACAAGGGCCTTGTCTCTCTGGCGGTTGTGGGTCCAACATCGCACTTGACGGCAGTGCAACGTATTTTGCAAGACAAGGGAATTGAGTACCAAATCCGACGGCACCGAAGCCCCCAGAATGATGTTACCAGACGCGGAGGTTCCGACCTAGTCGCGATTGTCGGTATGTCAGGCCGTTTCCCTGGCAGTGAGACAATTGAAGGATTTTTTGAAGACCTGCTCGACGGAAAGAGCCAGATCAAAAAGGTAAATGTTAACGAATGCCTCGTAATAATAACGGATTCTGACAGGCCTAGATCTCGAAATCCCGGTTTGATCTCGATAGGTATTTCGATTCGACTGGTAAAAAAAGGAACACAACTTCGACTCAAGACGGTGCTTTTTTAGATCATCCCGGTCATTTCGACAACAGGTTGTTCAATATTTCTCCGCGCGAGGCATCCCAAATGGACCCAATCCAACGCCTACTTTTAATGACAAGTTACGAGGCCCTCCAAAACGCCGGCTACTCTAAAGATGCCACTTTGGCAACAGAAAGCAATCGTATCGCTACATACTTTGGCCAAGCCTCTGAAGATTGGCGTGACATTCTCAACAACGACGATATTGATATCTATTACCTGCCAAGCTTAGCGCGGCCCTTTGGGCCAAGCCGATTGAGTTACCACCACAAATGGGGCGGCGGAACGTACGCCCTTGACGCTGCATGCGCAACTAGTACAACGGCTATACATTTGGCAGTCTCAGCGCTCAATTCACGAGAATGTGATACCGCCGTCGCTGGCGGGGGCTCTATCCTCGTTTCACCAAACCCGTTCGCAGGGTTGAGTAGATCTGGAATTATTTCTGACAATGGTGGTTGCAGGACATATCACGATGATGCTGATGGGTATGTTCGTGGTGAAGGTATTGGTGTTGTTGTTCTGAAACGATTGGAAGATGCCTACGCGGACAATGATAATATTCTCGGGGTAATCAGGGGTTCCGCGAGAACTTATACTTCTACCTCAACGTCGATCACCCATCCCAGTGCCGAGTCCCAGTCACGAGTATACGACGAGATCTTACGGCAAACCGGTATGGTGCCGAACGAAATTGCATATGTCGAGATGCACGGCACCGGCACCCAAGCAGGGGATTCTGAGGAGATGACCTCAGTAATCAACACCATGGGCCAAGGGCGATCTAAACAGAACACCCTTACGGTAGGAGCTGTGAAGGCTAATGTTGGACACGGTGAAGGGGTACGTATCTGTCTGAAAAGCGACAAGTGAAGATCTTGTATGTTAACTTGTTCTAGGCTGCCGGAATAACCTCTCTATTCAAAGTCCTGATGATGATGCGGGAGCAAAGGATTCCACCACAACCAGGCCTCCCTTTCAAGTTAAATCGGAATTTCCCGAAACTTGACAAGCTTCACGTGCAAATTGCAGGTGTATCTGGCAAGGGGTTGAGCTTAAGGCCTAGTCCTGTTGCAACTGACGGGAAAATCAAGTGCGTTGTAAACAGTTTTGACGCTTCTGGAGGAAATACATCGTTGGTGGTGGAAGAAGCACCAAAACCCGCCGCTAAGCCAGAAAACCCATTGCCTTGCCACGTTGTTTGCATCTCGGCGAAGACCATCACATCTCTCAAGCAAAATCGGCGGAGACTTCTGGACTATTTGATGAGAAATCCCAGCACCAAGCTAGCAGATCTCGCTTACACAACCACTGCAAGACGTATGCATGAGGTCCTCCGTGTCGCTTACAGTGCTAAATCTACTAGAGAGATAACCAGTCTCTTGCAAGAAGATGCTCTCAAGGAGGGACCAAATGACCCAAGGACGAAGCCCCCGCCTGTGAAAGTCGTATTTACATTTACTGGTCAAGGCTCGCAGTATGGGGGCATGGGCAGATACTTTTACCAGCACAGCTCAGCATTCAGGAATCTTCTTCATACGTATCAAGAAATGGGTCGCCACCAGGGCTTGCCAGATTTTATCCCTCTGATTGTGGACGAAAACACTGAGACGAATGCCGCATCCGTCGTATGCGTGCAGCTTTCCATCGTCGCACTTGAAGTTGCTACCGCACAGATTTTGAAAACATGGGGTATAATCCCCGACGCCGTCATGGGACACAGCTTAGGGGAATATTCTGCACTATGCGTGGCAAATGTGTTGTCCGTCAGCGACACGCTCTTTTTAGTTGGGCAGCGTGCACACCTGATGGAGAAGAGGCTGGCGGTTGGTGCATACTCCATGCTCGCCATTTCCAAGAACGTCAACGACGTACGTCAGCTCTTAGATTCAGGATCAGGCAATATCGACATCGCCTGTATCAACGCTCCGCAAGTAACAGTGGTCAGCGGATCCACCAAAGATATTATCGCCCTCCAGACCAAACTTGAAGAGGGAGGGTCCCGAGCCACGGTGCTCAAAGTCCCATATGGATTCCACTCACAGCATGTCGAGCCAATCCTCGATGACTTTGCTACTATCGCGACTGGGGTCACATTTTCCAGTCCCACCACGGCTATTGCTTCAACTCTTCTCGGCGAGATTGTACCGATCGGCAAGAATGGCGTCTTCTCCTCGTCATATCTTACTCGACAGGCGCGTGAACACGTCAACTTCGTTGGTGCAATTGAGGCATGTAAGATTTCTGGGTTTGTCAAAAGTCAGACTCATTGGGTTGAAATCGGCCCTGAGCCAGTATGTATGGGTCTCGTGCGTAAGACGTTGGACGTTGCTCCTGCTCGCTTGTTGCCCACCATGAAGTCGAAGGAAGACAACTGGTTTACAATTTCTTCCACACTTGCGGCTCTCTACAGGTCTGGAGCATCGATCAACTGGCCACAGTATTATAAAGAGTTTGAAAGCTCACTCAGCCTCCTTGCTCTTCCGACTTACGCATTCGACGTGAAGGATTTCTGGACCCCTTACGTCGAGCACATACCCCCTGGCGGAGCTGTCAGCTCTATGGCTCTTGAGAAAGGCCCAAGTTCATCAGCGGCTCCCAGTTTCAGCACAACCAGTTTACAGTGGATAGAGCAGGAAACACTCGAAGGGGGGAACATATCCGTCATCTTCGCCTCTTATACATCCGAACCTAGCCTTTACAAGGCGATCCGGGGGCATGTGGTCAATGGTAATACCGTCTGTTCACTCAGCATTTTTTGCGATATGGCAAAGTCGGCTGCGCAGTACGCTTATCAGAAGCTGAAACCGGCCAAGAACACTCCGATGATGAGTATTTTTAACGTTGACATGACCCATGCATTGGTGGTCCCTGGTCTTGACCCAGGACTTATAGTGAAGACAATTGTCGACTATCCCTCCACCGGCGATAGAGCGAGAATTTCCTTCCGATCTACCAATTCAGGGGTTTTAACAGAGCACGGCAGTTGTGATGTTGTCTTCGAAGACAATGGCCCGTGGTTCGTGCAACAGTCTCAAACATTGTTTTTGATGAACGCTAGGATCCAATCGTTGAGGGATATGTCAACCACCGGCAAGGCACACAGGCTCCTAAAACCAGTTATCTACAGGTTATTCGATAATCTAGTGACTTATAGCAAGGACTACCAAGGCCTGGAAGAGGTCTGGATCGATGCAAAATGCCACGATGCAGTAGGCACCGTGAAGCTGCCCAAAACCTCCGCGTCGGGCAACTTTTTATATAATCCCTTCTGGATTGATGCCGCCACTCATCTTGCAGGTTTCCTCCTGAATGGGGGCCTGAAATATGAAGAAGACATTGCCTGTCTCTCCACTGGGTTTGGGGGATGGCGAACGTTGCATGAATTACAGTCTGACCAGACATATACTACATATGTTAACATGCAAGAGGCCGATGATTCGAACACGCTCTTTGGCTCAGCCTATGTCTTTAACAGTGACCATAAGCTAGTTCAGGTCACGACAGGTATCAAGTTCATGAAACTCAAGAAACTGGTCCTTAATTCACTTCTCCGTCCTGGGACATATTCTACAGTTGAGGGAAACAAAGTAATGGTGAAGCCCACTGTCCCTGCTCCAACCTCGAAACCACCGAAGCCCTTTGACTCTGGTTCAACAGCACTCGAAGCTAATCTCAGTGACTCCTCCTTGGATGATAAAGGAAATTCACCCGATGGTACTGTAACCCAGGCGACTTCCGTTAGTGACGGCCATGGAGATAACTTACTAGACACGTTCCTTGCTATCGTTGCCTCTGAAAGTGGATACAATGTTGAGGATATGGAGCAAGGAACAGCTTTTGCAGATATGGGTATGGACTCACTTATGGGCATTACCATTCTTGCGACTATCCATAGAGACACCGGAGTCGAACTTCCCGCGACGTTCCTTCTTGATAACCCAACGGTGGGGGATGCAAAAGTTGCCCTCCTTGGGGAAGAATCAGAAAGTATTCCCGAGCCTATCACAAAGGTGGAAAGGTCTACCGGAATTCTCCACGCTTCGGCGGCACCGGCCTCTCAAGAGTTTAGTGAAGAGCGTATCAACAAGACTGAATTGCCCAGACAAACAACGCGGCATTCGGGTCCTGATCCTGCTGCACCCATCGTGACTTCGACCGGAACAACAGAACAGGCCAAGGCTACCAAACCCCCACCGGAAAGCAAGGCAATACTGTTACAAGGCTCCCCCTCATCGACGGGGTTGAAGCTATTCTTGTTACCAGATGGTAGTGGATCTCCATCTCGTTACATCCAACTCCCGACTCTTGGGACGGATACCAATGTTTACGCACTCGAGTCGCCTTTTCTCAAATCTCCTAAGGAGTACACATGCAACCTTGAAACAATATGTAACTCATTCGTCGCAGCCATCAGGGCAGTGAAGCCCACCGGGCCCTTTAACCTCGCCGGATACTCTCTCGGCGCGATTTACGCATACGATGTTGCGAGGCAGCTGCTCCAGCAACATGAGCAAGTGGACAGTTTGATCTTGGTTGATATGGCTGTTCCAAGGGCAGTGGATCCAGGCATATCACCTACCCATGAACAAGTCAAAGATGCCGGTTTTATTCCTTTAACTGGTCGTCAGACCAATTCTCAAAAGGAGCATGTTGCCAGGACCGTCCAAGCAATGATAGATTACCGTATTACCCCCTCCCCGCCAAGTCAGAGACCTCGAAAGGTAGTTTTAGTCTCATCAAAGAGTGGATTAGGGGCTGGAAAGAAGTCAGACCTGGCCCAATGGGCACAGGGGAATTCGTCTGCATCTCGTGGCTGGGAAAAATTGGTCGGGCCAATGGAAACGCATGAGATCGAAGGAGAACATTTCTCGCTTTTCAGACCCCCTGCTGTAAGTTATTCCTGCGACTTCCCCGTCCATTTTGGCACTAACAGTGTATATACATCTAGGTAAACGCTGTGGCTAAAATTCTCTCGAATACGCTGGAAAGCGGCTGCTCGGATGGTTGAAACAAGAAACCCTTTATCTGCATATACATAGCTATTACCATTTACCCCGGATAGACACGGTAATGGCAAGTTGCTTCCAAATTGCTTCCAAATTCGCGAATCGCCGTGGAGCTTGTGTCAATCGCACGGGGCAGAAATTGCCGACCAATTTGTCGAGAGTGATGAAGGAGGGCCTTGCAGCTTCTAATATTATAGCGAGGGAACTTTTGCCTCAAATCTTGGTCCCTTGCATCTCTATCGCTCGAAAGGGTTTCCCAAAGCTTGCCCCTTGCTTGGCTGGGCTTGGAGTTGTTGAGCAAGCGTTTTACTGGAAAGGTCCATATCCTACGAAAGGTCCATAAGAGATCCGCCATTATCGAGGCATCCTAGGCTTGGAGTCGGGCACCTCATCGCCGCTTTTCTTCTCTCAGTTCTTGGTGTTTTCAAGTTTTAGAAATTAACAATACAATAATAGTAGCTTATTTCCGATCTAAATACACTAGAACCATTATCCGCTCATAAAACACGAGAATATCCAAAACAGCGTAGATATGTACCCGTGTTCTCTTATATCAGAATGTGATCGTCGTGAGCTTGTGAGGACAGCATCACCTAAGATCGGCCCGATGACTAATAATAGGGCATCTTCCGGTCACATGACTGTTGAGTGTCTGGGGAGCATGAATATCAAAGATTTGAAAGCCAGGATGTCAAGCTCAAACCAGGAGCGGTTCGGGTGATCCGACTGGCAGATCTACCGGGAAACTAATCTCGAACTCGCCCTTCCATGCACTTCGAAGACCCCTGACGAACTCTGCTTCACCCCACAGGCACCACGCCTACCCCTTGGGAACCGACGTCAAGATACATAGGAACTTCCTGGTGATTGGTGCGGCCGTTGATACGAAGTTGAGTCAGAGCTCCGAGACGCTTTACAAGATCGACTGACGGCTTATCTTCATATCAAGCAATTCCAACCCCTGATATATTGCCTTGCGGGTGGTTGTATTTGTCCGGGTCTTGATTTTTCGGCTTCAAGATCTTGTGGAGTGAGAGAAGGATGGACTGTCACAGGCAATATGAATGGGATGATAAATTGTAGTGGGTAGGCCCACAGGGCTTCTTTAATATTAGACATCCTTTGGAGCCTGGAGAGCTCCCAGGGGATCCATGGCTCCAGACTCCTTGAATCCGTTCGGAGACATCTCCAATGTCTGCAAGGAAGTAATGAGGCCGTGTGATATCTGCTGGATGTGAAACAGATTGCTCGATGCTTGGTAATCATCGACTCCGGCCGGTTTGTTCTGTGTCTTGTCCTGTAGTCGCCTCTTCTTCTTGTTCTGAATGACTTGTAGAGAATGAAGTATGCACTTCACCTTCTGTAGCGTGATTTGATAAAGCACTCTTAGCACAAGCATCCGGTCGTTCCCCTCCAATTCGAAAGAACCAATCTGTAGGCGTTCTTCGCCCGTAGCTGGCTGTGGGGATTCGGAGCCAGAGCCCTGCTGACTGGCGTTGTTATACCGCGGATAAAGGCGCTGCAGGTACCGTGTAACCCCCCTAATGCTCATAAAGGTGAGGAGCATGACCTCCTGGTCATCATCGTAGGGGCAATATGGACACGTGAGCAGCCCCTGCCATGCATTCATGGCATGCTTTACCAGTGATAGAGCTTTGTCCATCGACCAGGCTCCATCATCGCGTCCGTCGCAGGCGCGAATCGCCGATAATATTGGGTTTCCGAGTACCTCTGCATGTTTCTGTAGGCAGTTGCATGTATTTCCAGGAGATGCTTTAAAGGATACGTTTTCCATGGGGTTTGTGGATATGGATTTGTTCCCCATAGTCACTTCCTCCGAGCTCCCCGGGGCGGGAACAGATGAAGATGACTCGGAACTTGCGTGGAATTGGGGCTGAGGATTTGTATTTGGAAGGACATCATCCATAGCAATATTTTGCGGCGTCGGGTAGCCCTATTATTACCATTAATAAATCGTCCTAAGCGTTCATTTTCAAGGCAGGTCCAAAAAAAGAGAAACCCTTACTTACCTTAAATGTAGATGGAAAATCCAGGTTACCAACACCTGCTTGAAGTAGATCTGTACACGTTTCGCCCTCCGCACCGGCAATCAAGTCGTCCCATGTAATCGACGGCCGAAGCCCTAGATTATCCAGAGAACTGAAGTCGTTCTGCCCCGTAACATCTGGCATGACATTGTTGTGCCCATTATGGGTTGGAATGAAAGAAGGGTTGTCCTCTCCATGATTACTTGATACGACGGTATTCCTCGACATGGGGTTGCTGCGGTTTCCATTGTTGGTCCTGGCTCGTTTGACTGGACGTGCCGTCCCGGTTGCCGTTGACGTAGCGTCCCCAGTAGCTACATCGTCTCTCTCCCAGGAGCTATTGTTCCCTCTCGATTCTCGACTCTGTTTCTTCGTCCCCTTGGGTCTTCCCAGCGGATTCGAAGCACTGTAGAAGCACAAACTTTTTGATGCCAAACATCCCTGACATGGAACATCACCGCTGCATCGAACTTTGGCCTCATGGCATTTATCGCACGCCGATCGAAGCTTGGTCGACATCCTCTCTCTTCCCCACCCGATCTTCCGATGACAGGTAGGCACTCGGTACTCTCGTAGCAAAGGATTGTCAAGAGCTGAGGAAGCTGGAAGAAGGTCAGGATCCTGCCGCAAACTATATCTCAGATCGACGCAAGTTCAGCTTCAATGTGTAAACGGTCCGTCTCGGTCCGTGTGATTTGTTCTGCTTGACTGGCATCGACAAAGTATATCAAGCCAAGAGCTACATGGTTGAGAGCGGCCTCCGTCATACTTGTACTGGAGCCCGTTGTCCGTAAAACGGATATCATATCAGGGATACCTACCTATTTACATCGGAAAATCCTTAGTTACACCGCAGCTAAGCTGGATCAAGAATAGGGTACACACTTTCATACAATTTTACCTGCGCATTCATGACTTGTATATGTTCGTTTTCTTACCCCTTCATTCACTGGGATGTTCAATCTCTAGATGCTCAACCCTCTGAGTGTTCAACCCCCTTGATTCAACCCCCCTAGCGTCAACCTCTTGGATGCTGGACCTATCAGTTAAGTTCTCTATAAGTTGAAGAACAGATCAATCAATTTCTTCCTAGTGCTTAGTCATTGAAATTCATGCTTTCACGTGACTCAATTAGTTCAAACCCTTATTACGATATGCGAGGAACAGTCCTAGAACAGAATGGGGAATCTTCCGACAGGAAGCTCTTGGTGAGAGGCAATGCGGCTGGGCGAGGAAGGCTCAGACAAAACCCTTCGTCAGTGCTGGACCGGGCCATGATTCCTCACCAGTGGATGCGCCAGTGTGATACGAATGATCCGCCCAGCAAGGAGCTTTAAAGTAATACTACTAGTAATACTACGATCTACCCATAGGAAAGTGTATCACAGTTGCAGAACCCTCTTCCTTGACCCTTAGATAGTAAACGTGGGCGTAATCACCCTATCAGCTCAAGTTTGGGGATATGGGGTAATGTAGAGAGCCCTGCATGACATGGTTGCAAGGGGCCCTCGCGGAGGCAAGGAGGTCTCCAGTTTTGCGTTTTTATCAAAGGGCGTGTCTTGATAATGACTTTAGCGCCCAGTTCTCGGGTAGGAAGAAAGGAATATCAAGCAGATACTTTTCATCTCTTCACTGGCTTGGTGTGCAAGGAGGTGGCTTCTTCTGGCCCGGCACAATCGACCCGAGCTCACAAAGGGTTTACATTCCCGAACCGGTTGACGCTTCGTGGTTGGCTTTCAGCTCGGTTCATCTTGGGCAATCGCAGTGCTCAATCTGTTGATCTCGGCCGCGAGTGATAACGTCATGGACTTCAGTCTCGCTACGCCGAAAAATTTTCTGCCAGTGACAGGCAGGTGGCCTATGCGTTGCAGACGCCATTGCTTCGGTGTCTGCAACTCTGTCATGCTGAGAGGCTCACGATTGCAGACTTCTTCATTCTATGTGCAATCGCCCGAGAAGTTGGTTTTTCTGGGATTCAGTCTGTTAGCGAAGAATGCGTACAACAAATTCTATCGTCTGGTACTGAAACCTTTCTGTATTAATCTGGAGGAGTAAGGGCTCGCAGTGACGGTGATGTGATTCAGCATGTCCAGATGCTTTTGCCTGAGCTGAGAATTCCTGGTCTAAGACTGCAGGTCACCTGTAGCCTGGCATCCAACACAACATCATGCTTTCTTTCGCGGAGAAAAAAATATCCTGCTTATCCCTGCTTTTGACTTGATAGTGGCGTCTGCTCGGCCAAGATCTGGCTCACTCAGGCGTCGATTTCTAAAGGTCAACCCATCAAGGCCAGTAATTTTGAGTGGCGAGATTTGCCGCGAGGGGGTAGGAGTGGCTCTTGATTGGAATGCTGACAAGCCACCCGACTGGGCACGGCGGCAAAGCCAGATACTCTCTGACACCCCAGGGAGCTCATCAAGATTCCCCCCTGACGCATTAGTAGTAAGAGAGATTATATTACAGCTACGGGTATTGTAACCGCAATCTCATCCCCAGCTTTCTGCCGGTGGGTTGGCTTAATATTCCCAGAAAAGGTCCATGATTTCGATCTTTCGACGGTTTCAGGGGCGGGAATCGTTGCGCAATTTCGTGGCAAAGAGTACTTGAACGAAAAGCCGG
Source organism: Arachnomyces sp. PD_36 (assembly GCA_032988195.1). NCBI lineage: Eukaryota > Fungi > Ascomycota > Eurotiomycetes > Onygenales > Arachnomycetaceae > Arachnomyces > Arachnomyces sp. PD_36. The sequence continues at coordinate 627 of JANTQE010000019.1, read as the reverse complement.
AGTGCAAGCTGCCCTCTCCGCAGTGCATCGTTCAATGTTTACTTTGGAATGGATTTGCATGGCTATCCAACCATACAGGGCCCGGGGTTGAGACACTCTCTGTGCGATACGACCCATATCAATATTGAAGAGTGGAAATATACCGGTCGAGGAAGGAAAGTCTTGGATTAACAAAGTCAAGGGGCAAATTACAAGCAAATAGGCCAAGCCGTTCAAGCACTGACATCAAAGAAGGGAAAAGACTAAAGCGTCTGGGAAACAAAGGAACAATGAAAGCGAATAGTAAAACTTGAAAGGGGTGTCGCGAGGATGAGAGCACGCGGAATGTGTGACATTTCTGACCCTCGAACGGTGATTGGAGATTTTTCTCGTGTCTTCTTGAAAAGCTGTATTGTTATCAAGTCGAATAACATGTTGTAGTTCTCTTGACTCGGGACATGTGAACCGTTCCCGCGGAGTCTCACTAGAAAACTTCGACTTTGAAAGTAAGACTGAGCGATTGACCTGTAATCGCATCTCTTTCTTTGATCGACCATATCGAATCCTGCAACGCCCCCCCCCCCCCCCCCCCCCAACATCTAAATCCTCCGCGGGCAAACAATCTCACTTCTACCACTTCCCTTCCCA